>UCOM01001068.1:0-51123 GCA_900474385.1 Ormyrus pomaceus
CCCTGGAACGGGTCGCGTCTTGTCCTTCACGCGGACACCGTTCCCACAAACAACCAAGATGCCTCGAGGCCACACACACACTCACACACCGCCGCGATACACACGTCGCCGCGATTTCCCGACGAGTTCCGCTCGTAATCCCACGGATAGCTAAAACCGAAAGAAAAAGGGGAAAAGATTGAACGAATTAACAGAATCTACTTCGCGTACAAATCAATCGACGGTTGAAAGGAAAACTGAATTCTTTGTCAGGAGCGGTCTCACGTGTTCATGCGTGGATGGTCCTGTCAAAAGTGACAGTTCGGTCGCGCGCGCGGGCCTCGAGCCCGCGAGAAGCCCAGAGTGGAGGGGCGCAAATTGGCGCGACGGTCGCGGCGTATTGGCGCGAATTATTGGCGGCAATTTTTCTCGCTCTACCCGCTCGCAGCACGAATACCGTAAACAAAATTTACAATTGAAATCCAAGAACAATCGCGAAATTAATCCTTTTGCTCATCTCTTAGCTATTCAACAATTTCCCCTGAAATATTAATCCTCGTTCCCGGGCAGCACTTTTATCCATCCGAGCGGCAAACAACAATCAAGAATATACATTGCTCCACTTCCTTCCACCATCCCAGCGGTCATTCCTCAGACAAAAGCTGCAGGTGCATCCGCAATGGCGCAGGCTCCCCTACCTCCCACTTAGTTTGCGTTATCAAGTGATAATAGGCGGAGCAGTCGGGCTCCTTGGGTCGAGCTAAGCGGAATGCTCTCGCCCGAGGCGTGACTGATTGCATCGTTACGGTAATACCATCTTCCGGATTCGCGCTGCGAGTCGGCGTTTCTTCGGGGGAGAGAGAGAGAGAGGGAGAGAGCCAGCTTTATCTGCGCGCTCCGCGCGAGCGCCAATTTCGAAACTCAGGGGCTGCAGGCTCAAGTTTGGATATTAATGGAGCTAATGGGTTGTTCGCCGGTAACGGAATAAGTATCGGGCCGGAGTTTCGGCACGATAAAGTATAGGCTCTCCCTTCTGTGGATTCCTTTGGCTCGATGGCGTTGAACGTAAGTGGTCAAATTGGCAAGTTTCAAGTTTTTTTTTTCTTTTATTAATTAGAATGTTTGCTGCTGTGGTCCAAATAATAAAACAAGATCTTTTTAGACTTAACTGATTGATCTTTCAGACATGTTAAATTTGAGACTTTAAAGAGGGACCATTCTAAAAATTAATATAGAATACAATAGAATTTTTCGTTCTCAAAATGAATTTAAATAACTTGATAGGGAAACTTTAAATTTATACATTATTAAAAAGTGGCTTATGACTGTGTTATCACATCAAGACCAAGATTTTATTACTTTGCATTAAAAAAGCAGCTCAGGTTTTCCATAGTTGCGTTCTTACGGGTGTCATAAAGCTTATGTAGGGATTCAGATAAATCATTTGAACCCTGAGTATAAATCTCACCTACTCCCTGAACTTTTTATTTTGCCAGTCAGAAAAGAAAAACAGGCTTTTACATTGAAAAATTACCGAAGATTCAGCGAACGGCAAAAAAAAGTTAAAAAAGTGAAATAAGGGAAAAGTCAAAATGAATAAACGTTAAGAAGCATTAAGATAGAATGAAAAGAGTCTGGAAAAGTTTTGTAATATCATATTGGAGATAAAGTAGCTGATAGAAGTCTTTAAATTGAAAGATTTCTGGTTGAAAGTAAAGTTAAAGAAATTGATATTAGACTCGGAAACTTTCTAAGTAATAATAACGACGTTCATCGAAGTAATAATAATAATAAATTAATGTATTTACAAGAAAAGTGAAGTTTACTTTTCAAATTAATCAATTTCACAGTTAATTGTCAATCATCAACATGAATAGTAAAGTAAAATAACGGTTTTCAACAATACTTTCGGATTATCCCCAAGCTGGCTTACAAGTTTCCTGGAAAACGAATCCAAATCTACGCATCAGATTCTTTGTCCTTTCCTTTTTCCCTTCTTATTTGATCGGGAACGAAGGTCGACTCTTCTAGCTCGGATTCCCTTCGGTGTATTTCTCATCCACAGTAAAGTGTCTTTTGGTTATTGGTCTAACGTCCCCTTCCCTTTTTTCCACTTTCGCCGGAATGAATCCTCGTGGTTCGTGGACAGCAGAGGATCTTCCTAGAAGCTACTTACGTGGCATTTGCTTGTTTGACGTACGAAAATATCTGATTGGGTAGGGGGACACCTACTTTTCAAACTTGGTGCGTAGGCTGGGTTTTATGTTTACTTTGTAACGAGAGATGTTTAGCGAATCCCTGCTGTAATAGCAATTTAGTTGTTGATATAATGAAGATACTTGTGATCAGTATTATCTTTATTTTTAGCTTAGGTGTAAAACTGACGTATTCATGTTGATCGGTTTATTTTGTGGAGGATAATGTGAAACAATAGATTATTTTGTAACAGTTTCAATTCATACTGTTGACAAATTTATTATGTGATAGAAACGAGTAAATTATAAAATAAAAAACAAAAATTATCTATATAAACTTTCAAAGAGCATAGTTATTTTATTATGATATAAAATGATGTTCTATTGACATGTTTGTGTATTAGCATGTCGATCGTTAAGCGAAAGGATTTCTTAAATCATATAACTTTTGATACAGATTTGACACGAAGTTATTAGTACATTTACGCGCAGTTCTACCTATTACTTTGCAAATTTGCCTTTTTCCTTACCAGATGCTTTTAATTTTTATGCGCAGTAAATGAATCGACAAAAGAAGGAACATTTTTTTCAAAAGATTTATAGCTGTTAATTAAGCAATATAGTTGCAGTTATAAACTGTACAAAAATATATAAATCGCAAAATCTCGCTAGTAAATTAGTAGCCTGCTTGTATCCTTTTACGAGTCAATTTAAAAAATGCGAACATGCATACTGTTAATTACTTTAATTGGTTTTTCCATTTCATGTAGGCTGAATCCGTGTTTTCACGCCGACTCTACTAATTAGCGCGCAAAAAAAAAAAAAAAAAAAAAAAATGAATACCTCGCGCACTCTTATCACTCTTCACGTGTTTCCGCATACATTGCAGGCAACCGATAACGAGTATATTTTCAAATTTTTAAGCTCAAACGAACCTATCTCTTTGAAACAGAAATAATTGCTCACTAAGTAAAAGAGTCTCGTCGCTTCCATCGTTCGGGACTCTCCAGTTATTATTAAATAATATTGCTTTCATTTACCTTCATTGGTCCCCTGCACTCGACGAGATAAAGGTGGCTAAAGGAAAACAGAGCAGAGTAGAGAAAAAAATTATACAATAAGAGAATGGCGCTCGAACGCGGAGCTTTAATGTGCTGAAAAATGCGGATCGATATAACCTCGACTCGCCGTCTTGGGCATCTCTTTCGCCCACTCGTTTCCGCGCTTAAAATCTCTTGAATTATCTTTAGCCGAGAGGAAAATCAAGGGACGAAACAGCCCTTACGTTTTCCTAATTTTTCATTAAAATTAACGGAACGCTTTCCCCCTTTTTCGTTCCATTTTCTTGCGGATCCTACGAATGAGAATGCGATGTGCGCGCGTCCTTTTGTCGGAGCGGGAAGTATAACGAAGAAAAATCCGAACGCGCGAATCATTACTCAGGGTGAAATCTCATTTTCAAGGGGGCAATTTTTCTACCTGTCTTTTCGCCGAGTATTATATACGCGATGGAGAAAGTTCTGTTTCAAATTGTCTGTTTGAATCTTATTACTAATTTCGACGCTTGAATGAAGTTTTCTGAAAAATGTTTGCGAAACTCTCCTCGGAAATTTGCACCGCTTTTTAACCAGTTTTTATTCAGTTTTTAAAGTGAAAAAGTTCGTTTCTAAAGAAACTTAAAAACGCACATTTCATTAACGCTTTGCTTAGCAAAACTGGTATAACTGTAAATTCAAGAACTAGAAATAATGAGATGCTGCTGAATTTATTCACTGTGATTAATACATTATCCCACTCTTATATATACATATTATACTTATACATGAAATAGTGTGGTTACATCAAAGTGGTCAGCGCAGAGTAATATCCGTCGACGTTATTATATACTTTGGGTGCGTTACAAAGCAAAGTAAATCACATTCCGAAACTTAATTATTTTACGTTGAATCGTTACTATCTACAATATTATAATCCCTCTATTTTATCCGAAATCCAATTAAACAGACACCGGCTCTTACAACACACAAGCCCAGCGAAACTAGCTCAACTTTTTAATTGAATATCCCAAAAATAATGCGAGCTCGGCGCAAGGAATTCAGTTAGCAGGGCCGCGTTAAAAACGCTAAATCACATCAGTGTATACAAACGAGCGAGCAACTTGTAAAATCGCAACGAAACGGGGTCCAACTTTCGGAAACTCGCCGAGGGACGGACGGAGGGAGGTGGGGGCTTAATTACGAGAATTTTCCAAAGTTTTGCTCGGCGCGCGATTATTATACAAAAGGGGGACTCCGCGCGCGCCGCTCGACCCACGGCGCGCGGGTGCCATTGTTGCCCGCGCGAAATTCCGCTCTGTATCAATGCGCGCGGTATTATCCGGCCTGGCCGCTTAAATTTTCCTCGAGGACGCGCAAAATTGGGCGTCAATTGAATTAGCCGGGCATGAATTTCATACTCGCCGGTTTTCTCGCGCCGCTCTCGCGCACACCCCGTGAAAACGAAGTTTACGCGGCTGCTGAGGTGGGTATTCAGATTGAATTAGAGTGGAATTGGTTAGTTTTGAGAAAGGATTCGACGATTCCCATGTTTTATTCTAGAGAACATTGCTGTATTTTTCCAGTTTTGTTTGAATGCGCAGGAGGCGTTTTAAATATGGATATTTTGTTATGATAAACGAATTAATTAGTATTTTAAAGGGTGATAAAATGCGAAATTACTTGTTTACGTGAGTTCTATATCGCAGATTAATATGAATAAAGTTTGATCATTTTTTAAAAATAATTATATAAATTTAAATTTAAAAGTTATTCATACATGCTGCAAAATTTATGATTTTTTTGATCGCATAATTAAAGATGACGATCAGTTACGTGGCTAAATGTGACTACGTTTAACTTTATATTGTTAACTCAAAAGCTCTCGGCAATAAACCATCTAAATTAATTATTCAGCCAACATCCGAAATAACTTGATTTTCAATAACCCAATACAGTGAGCTCCCCTTGAACTCTATTAACGCTGAAAAAATGAATGAATATTGATGAATCAAACCAAAAACCGATACCTATTTTTGCCCTTCTGAGTGTGAGCTCGTTAAATGCAAATTGTTTGCATTTTTGAGCAGACTGAAAAATATTATAAAGCAGACTGAAGCAAAAGGGTTTATAATTACATTAAAAACACTTTTTTTAACAAATTTTGAACAAATTTTGTTAAAAATGTAAACGATAAAGATGTCAAATGAGTACAATAACAAAGTAAATATCTTCCTTTCCGGTCTTATCTCCTGAAATTGCAGCCATTATAGATCCATTTTCAAAAAAAAATGTCTTCCGCAAAAGCTTCTATTTATTTATTCCATCGGCCGCAGCATTACTCGATCGAGTATAAGGTCACACGTCGTTAAAACTCCCATTACATTTCTCCTGTATTAGATCGGCTTTTCAGAGCCCGGCCGCATTTAATAGTCAATAAACCTCCTCGCATAATAGAGGAAGGGTTCGTTCTCCTGGATCCTTCGGCAAAGTGCCACGGGACACCCTGGGCAGCGCGATAAAACTGGCGGAAACCGCTCGGGGTAACGCGAATAAGTAATGAATTTCAATGGCGGCGATTTATGTTTAATGAAAGACGTATCAGGTGCACAGGTACACGTGCACACATCCTTGCGGCCGAGTCCAGTCGATAATCGAGCTAACCCAATTCTTAGTTCGCGGCCCGATGCGATGTTATAGATAGCCTGGTGCTCGGCTGTGTCATCGATCCGCCCGGAGAAAGACCGAGAGATGCATTTTCGCCAATGACGCATCGCCGAGCCCTTCGCTCTCTCTCTCTCTCTCCCTCTACTACCTGTGATTATTTTGGTAATGGAGCGAAAGGGATTTCGCGGGGATGATTTTTTAATGATTAGGCGATGAACCGAGCCCGTTGCCTGACCTGATGGGATCGCGGTTTCGAATTTTCGATGCGAGTGTAAGAGTATAATTCAGGCGCCGTTTGCGGTTTAGGGTTTAATGGCGGACTGGAATTCTGGAAGGAGATGTGAATTTTAGATCTGGTAATGGGGATGATTGTTGTAAAATTTTAAAACAATGTTTAGATCCAACTTCATCTTGTACTGGTGGTTTTAAATGGATTTTATTTAAGAAACAGGTAGGTAGACTTAAATTAATACAGCTAAGCATAGGTTAGGTATTTAAGCTTATTTTAGGCAAATCTGATTTGAGCTTGATCTTATAACTTTATACACACCGTATTTTAAGCCCTTAGGGCAAATTATGCCCGGGCTTTACACTCACTAAGCGTGTAAGAACTTTATACATGATTAAACATCAAACAGGTATTAGTGTTCGATAGACAATTAATTAGTTAGTAAATTATATGCAATTAAAAAATTGATCGTCGAATGATAATGTTTAATAATTTAGTTATACTTCACGCAGAAACATTCATTGTCGTTTTAAAAGTAAATTGAAGAAGTATTTAAAAATAATTTTTGTTCATAAAAACTTTAATAAATTATTTAAATCATTCTATTAGCTTCACTTGTCGTAAAAATATACAGCGCACATCATTTTTGTAGCGATATTTAGATTGATGAAGATTAAAATCGAGAATTATAATCCAACCGAGTCAACTTTTATAGAAAAACAGTTTAAATTTAACATTCAAATGGAAAATATGTAAATTCAAAGTTAAAAATAACGGAATAACGTTTACTCCAATCTACAATTCGATTCTGTTTTTACGCAAAAGCGATAGTAATACCACTAAGCTCGCGATTTCGTTAAAAAAAAATTTACTTCCAAACTAATTCCCGACAATTTATCCCCACTTTTTTATTCCCGCCTCGCTGCGCGCAATTTCAATATCTCATCGAGCGAAATAATGAAATTCTGCCCCGGTAAGAATTTTAATTGGTTAATTCATTGACGAGCGCATTGCTTAGCTTTAATACCGCAAATGTAGCTGGCCTCATATTAATCCGCAACGGAGAAATCGGCACACGCTGCGTATCGGAATATTCCTAACCTACCACCAAGGCCCTACGCATTCTTCGTTAATTAAATTCCTAAACTTGCCGCTGACCTTGTATTTATAGAAAACGCGGAAAGATATGTGTTAGATCTTCGTCGTGGACTTGTTTTCATTCCTCGCTTGGATTTCGAGGGAAAATCGTGGCCGCTTTCGGTTGCTGAATTTTTACTTCTTTTGCAATATTCTGAAATAGGTAATGAATTTTTTTTTGACGTTTTGAAGTAGATTGATGCAATAACTGATCTATAAATGAGTAGTGTGTCTAAAATATTTTAGATTCAATTTACATTTAACACTTTCACGCAGAGAAGTATAAACGTGTTAAATTAAACTGGTAACTCGTCATCAATCATTTTCAAATTTGCATAAATCATTGGAAAACGAGTTTACAGAAAGTTGTAAGCGAATGCTAATTCGTGTTTTCAATTATGGTATATTTATTTCATTGATGTAGTTATTTACATTACAATATCGACAGATTAATCTGAAGTTTATAAAAATATCCGTTTTAATTAACTTCAGGATTGAAGTCCTCAAGCTTAAAAGCAATATTGGTAATGTCTCGAATTTATTTCAGTTGTTTTACTAATTTCTTTTATTGAAAAATATTATAATTAAACCCTTTTCAGTGTACGAAGATGAATTTTTAATAAACTTTGTTCAACATAAAACGTTATCACTCGATGATTTGCGTCAATACATAAATAATACATGTACTTTAACAAAAAATAAAAGGAAACTGGTACCGAAACAAACTTCTTTAAGAGAAGGAATATAAAATATCCCTTTCTTCCACGCCTAGACCCATAAAAAAAGGAAGTAAAGTTTTTGATTCACCTCTTGCTTCTGCTCGCAGCGAACAAAGGAAAAATCGGATTTTTTTCTCCTTTCATTCTTTACTGTATATATAAAAAGTGGAGTAGTGGAATAAAATTTTGGCGAGTGCCCGCGATGACTGGCTTTACTCTGGTAAAAGGGGAAAGGTGTAAAAAAATGAGACAAATCGAAAAAAAGAAATAAATGTCTCGTTATGCATTGTATTTGTTGGCGCTACTTGAGCCCTAAAAACTGAGAGAGTTCCTTTCAAACTTTTAAATCGATTGTTGAGTTTGTTAAAGTATTCATTCGCCACCTCCAAAAGATATCGTTTATATTTTATTTTATTAAACGTATAGAAAGACTCTTGCGATGACAAGTATAATAAAATTCGATAAACTTGGGAGTTTGAAAAGAATGTGATAATATTTTTTTTTTTTTCAACTCTTTCAAATAATTAGAAATTGAAAATATTAAATTCGAATTCATTAAATTCCCGAAAAATGAAATATAATTAGCTATCTTTTTGAAAATTGCTAATAAAATCAATAAAGCTTTGTACAGAATAAAATTAAAGCTCAATTTTACGTTTCTTCGTACTGTTAAAAATGACCCAATTATTAACAACCGTGTAACGCGTTTGAATCAATAATAGAAAAAATGAAATTTGACGAAAGGCTACATTGTTTTCAAAGATTTAAAAAAAGGTTGAAAAAAACTTTGCCAACATCAGTGCATCAATAACAAATTACCTCTCGAAAAGGCAAAATATACAAACTTTTGATCTCAATTAAACATTCTACTGCGCTCTCCGTTAGCCAGCTGCAGAAATTTAAAGTTCCACCAAAGTCTGCCAGCTACCAGTAACGCCGAACAACTTCCAAGCGCAATTGCCTGGGCGTACCTCGACCGTCCCCTTACTACTTGCAGGCCTGCAAGCCGGGAAGTAGTACAGACCAGCATGCGAACCGAAATGAGAAGCAGACATCAGCTGCAACGGCAGTAGTTTCAAAAATTTGAAAAAAGAAAACTAGGGGAGTAGTTGGAGCAAAAGTGCTTTTACATTTGTTGGGGGAAATGCAATTTTTTAAGAGTGAAATATTGGTAATAATTGAGAAATTGCTTAGATTTGTAAACTTGTAAATAAAGTTTAAATTACAGGGCAAATTTGTAAAAAAAATTTAGATAAGAATATAAAATCTGCCGTACCCGCTATAATATCATGAATTGAACAACGTAATATTATTATTTTAGTTTCTAAAATTCCGTAATTTTTCATAAGCGTAGACAGAATTTTTTTTTCCGCGAGAAGCAATCGTCATTAATTCCTCTAGAAAATCCTTCACCCGCGAACGAACGGAAACTAATCCAAACTAAAACTCAAACACGCCCACACGACTGTCTACTTACAGAGACAGCCACGTGTCAGCGTTTCCAGCCCGAACTCCGGGCGTTCACGCAACGACAATCGCACGCGAACTAAAACAGCATCCCGCGGCAGACTACGGGCCGCGTGAGAGAAAAGTTTCGGGAAGTGTAATCGGTCGGCGCTTGTCGTGCTAATCGGGCCCGACGCACGTTTCGCTCGATAACGTTCCATTATTAATTAGGCCGGGGGCAAGTCGAATTAAATCAGACGGGAGTGCAAAGGCTCCGATGCCACGTGGAAGAAGAGCGGGAGGAGGAAGACCAGGGGGAAAGAGGGGGGAGGGGGACGTGAACCGAATGAGTGGAGGAGATCAGCAAAATGTGGAGGGAATATAAAGAGGAGGACTTATCTGAAATGCATGACGACGGAGCCGATGTAAGAGACAGAAGCGGAGATATTGAATTCCTTTATTGCCTGGCATTCGCTTGTTTTTGTTTTTTCGAGGGATGGGAATTAGAGCTTGCCGATGCTGTTCTTGTCACGTGATCGGGACTGACTACTCACTTTTAGCGATGGGATATAACAATGGTGTCTTAGCGCTAGTCATTCACTTAGTTTCGTTTATTTCAATGTGGAAAGCAGAGGAGAGCTTATTTCAATATTTCTCGTTCGACTTTGAGGAAAATGAGGGTTAGACAATCATACATAGTCATCCTGCGTTAACTTGGACATTGTCTACATAATCTTTGGTTCGCATATTACATTTACTACATTTATTTATACATAAATCCAAGTTGTTTAAAGGGCAATATTGTTCATTCAAAAGTATAATTATTCACAATTATATATTGATACATTGGTTTTATTTTTATATAGTTAAGTAAGGTTTTAATTATCATATAAAGTAATATTGGATTGTTTATAAAACTCGAGTGTACTAAAAAGGCCATTATTTCAGAACACTTTTTTCAGTAACAAAAACAACTATACATTTTAAAATTTTCTTTTTTACCAAATAAATTCAAGCGCC
This sequence comes from Ormyrus pomaceus, assembly GCA_900474385.1. Lineage (NCBI taxonomy): Eukaryota > Metazoa > Arthropoda > Insecta > Hymenoptera > Ormyridae > Ormyrus > Ormyrus pomaceus. The sequence continues at coordinate 10,427 of UCOM01001068.1, forward strand.
TGCATAAAAGCTTTAATAACGAAATTGAAGCGCTTCGCATTCCGATCAGATAAACGCGCGGCTTGCAAAAGAACTGCAAAACCACGCTTTCCTTTAGCCGTTCGCCGATACCAAAAGGTATCCGTCCGAGCAATTTATTAATCAAACGATCCTTATATTGGCCAGTTGCATCACAGCGGGAAACGCTCGATTCCGAGTTATGCGCCCTCTTGCGATAATTAAAAGTGTTTCTGTCGGGACTCGCAATAACAATCGAACCCGGAAATTGCGCAGATCGGTGTGAGCATTGACGACTTCCCTCGCTGCTGATGCTTTGCGCGAAAGAAATTTTCGTCTATGTCCGTTCGATTAAGTGCGTCGCGCAATTAACTGGATTAATTGGAAAGGACGGAAAACGGTTTGTGAAGAATTAATGATGGGCTGATTTTGCCGTTGGTCCAGTTATTGTTCAAATAATTTCGTACAAGTTGAAGAAAGACAATAGAAATTTAAAATTTAGTTTCAATCTTTTGAGTATTTGGGAGGCAGTCAAGGAAAACTTTATGTTCAAGGACAAAGTTATTTTTAAGAAACTTATATACTGTCTGTTCAAATATATTTTTTAACATTTGCATTAAAGTTTTAAAGGTACGTCAAAAGTTACACGTTAACATAATAAAACTTTTAATAGGCAACGATATTTTTATGTTCTGTTTTGATTATATTCAAATTTTTTAAATAAATCTAATTCCTCGTCCTTGATTAAATAACCTTATTTTCTCATCATTAAAAATTAACTATCGCCCAGACTGAATTCTCCAATAAATATTAAACGCAAATCGCGAAAAATCTTTGCTCAGCCCAGAATCTCCCCTCAAGGATTTCCATGAAAAATGATCTCTCTCCGAAATACCATTCAATCGAAATTCATTTCTTAAATAACAACTCCGTAAAAAGCGTCTGCCCGCTTACCCGTCAGCGTAAATTTTTAACCCACCCAAGTACAAAAATCCATTTCAGCCTCTCCCAAAGCGAATGCTTTCTCAGCATTCCTGCGATTCGGTGTCGCCGAACTCGCGTTTTCAAATCTCAGCCCCCCCCCCATGACTTATTCAAGTCGATTACGCTGATTTTTCAGCGAATTACGGGCGCGGCGAAACACGCCTACCCACTTACGGCCCCCCGTATATTTTTAATTCAAGATCTCGGTGTCGTTACTCCTCGCGCCCCCGCGGGTCGTCGAACCTTCTTTCAAGGGCGCGAGATGTGCTTTATTCAGCCGATTAGAATATTCGTCTGGGAAGCTCTCGGCGAGCGGAGAAAAAAGAGGGGGCGACCGTTCTTTGATGCCTTAGCTCGACTACTTTCTTTCGTGCGTGCACCGTCACTTGCTTCACGCCGCGTTTGATTCTTTGTGTGCCGGACAAAGGCGACGCCGAACGAGACTGGAGCCTCCTCCTCCGGAGAAAAGAGGAGCGCCTTTCTTTTGACAGGAATTTTCGACGGTTTAATTTCCTCCTTATTTGTGCGACGGTTTTAATTGCTCGGGAAAACGGCCGAGTCTTTCTCTCCGAGCTTTCGTTTTTACGCGTGTTTCGCTGCTCGCGCGACGAAATTCTGTCCCATCCGGGGGTCGCAATTTTACTAATTGCGAGAAATAATCATGGAAATTAAAAGTTCGCTGAATTTTATGCGGTCTTTGTGCAATTGCGCGAATTAAACCGTGCTTTCTTTCGACTGCACGTGCGCCGCTTCGAGCTTTTTCGTTCGATAATTAGTGTAATGAACATTTCGTTTGCATTGTAATTCTGATTATCCAGCTTTGCAAATTTTGCGAATTTTTCCGAGGAAATTCGAAATAAATAATTTCCGTAGCTTGAATATTTTTGTTTGCGTTATATAAAAAAAGTTCATTTAATCTTCAACTTTTAAATTACAATTATCTTTTCTTTTGAATAAAAAATGTAAATTTATATTTGCTTTTATTGTTATTTTTTATAGATGAATGAAAAGTCGGCAGTCGCTCATCGAAATACAACTACACATCGTCAAAGGGTGAGTTCAAATATATCCATTCAAGACGAGTCATGGCCTCATAAAATTCATAGATATTGTTCATTGAAGTAAGATTTTACAGTATACATTTTACATTTTTTTCCTAAATTATTACCTACAAAGAGTCATATTCATAAAGTAATAATTGATAAACGTGAAATATAAAATGCTAATTATTTAAACATTTTGCAAGTTTAGATACTAGGACTTTTTTAACTGAAGAATTTCTTTAGTAAATCCCTTGAATCATTATTCTGATATAGCCGCTTATCAATAGGACAATCAGACTAACGGTACGTTAATAATCTGCATTATAAAGCCGATCTGCATTATCCTTCCTAATCGTAATTCAATGCACTGTCAAACTCGTCGGGATTAGTTTAATTTCTCATATGTTTGACAAGGACTCGAAACGCGACCAGAGCTTATTGATTTCGGTCTTATGTTAACATTGAACCAGGCATTGTTGGGATAGATTTTCAATGCGCGGTTTAGTAACGCACCTCGCGGAGGATTTTAAAGGCTTTACGTTTCCCTGTTGACTTTTCTAAGTGCCCCCTCCCCCCCTACCAGTACAGACCTCGTCGCTCCAATCAAATTGGTATAATTTAAGAGGAGCCAGGCGAATTTGGAAACTGATGCCCTTAAATTACGAGATTTTGTTCGCGAATAAAGTGGGTGAGCATATTTCCGTATTTGTCTAGAAACTTGAGCCCGAAGTTCATGGCTGTCTGTTCCCTCCGTCTAATGAGCTCTTGAGTAGAATCTTTTTTAGATTAGTAAGGGAGGAAATGATTGTGATTCAGATTAGTGCATTGAAATTGATGAATAAGAGGTAAATAATCTCCAAGAAAACAATTTCTATAAAGATTTTTAAAAGTCCAGAAATAAGATATTTTATAGAAATATTACATTTCTAATTTTCAATTAAATTTGGAAATTACTTTAAAAATAAAAGTTTCAGAAGTTTTTATAAGGTTTCTATCTAGGCAAAATTTTTATTTTTTCTTACAAATTATTTTTTTAATATTATAATTATATCTAAATATATGAAAAATTAAAGATATTTTAAATCCATGAACATATTATAATTAGTAATTACTACAATCTTGTAACTTTGACTACACAAATTGATTTTCAAGCTTACGATCAAACTCATCAATCGAGCAATCTTTTGAAGTTCTGAAATTTGACTTGAAAGATTTTCGATAAACAACTTATTAATCTGATTAACTTTGTACTTTGTGTAACGAAGTTCTCGCAAATTAATTATTCAATCACTTCTCAACGTTTTCGGCTAATTTTCAATTACCAAAACTTAAATTACCAGTCAATATACCAAACGTGGAATAAATTAAATTTTCAATAAACTCCGTTATTAACAGATTCCCCTTTATGCAAATCCTCCAAACCTACGTGGCTTATTAAATTATGCGCTGACGAATATTTCCTGATACAAACCGACTTGAAGAATGCAAGAAAAGAGTAATAAGAGCTCTCGGAGCATTGCAGAGAATAAAGGAGACAAATAAATCGAGGAAAAACGTTCGAGGGAAAATATTGGCCCGCTCGATTCAAACTATTCAGTGGTATTCTTTATCAATTCGCCAAACGAAATCGAAGAAAAGCTCATTGACGTCGTCGAATTCGTTCAAGTATCACATGTGCATATGGAAGCTTGTGGGAACAAATTTGTTCTTCGTCAGATTCTCGATCTCCGCTCAATATCCATCCTGCGTAACTACTTGTGCGTCCGAAGAGGATTCTGGGTCATGGATTTCTCTTAATCGAATGATGGAACTCGTTTCTGTGATTTTCTGCAATTAGTCCTTGTTCCGCAAAAGCGGTTCGACGAAGTCCTAGAATTGTGATTGACGACAAGCGAAGAAGTACTTTCCCGTGTTTGATGCAGTTTCAACAAGGAATATTATCATTTTATTGTCCAAAAATATTTTTCTTGCGGCAAATTCTTTGGCACCCTCTAGTTCTTTAATTAAAGTAATGTGTAGAAAAATTAATAGATTCTTCACGAGTAACTTTTCCATAACTTTTTAATAATTGTGTTAATTAACATTCTAACAAAATTCTCACTCTTTTGTTTTAATAATTTTTTTAAGATTTTCTGTTGAAAAAAACTTGTATATAATACAAATTTTATAATACTAATGACATCACGCGCGTTACGCGCGCTTAACTTATAATACTGTCAAATTTAAAAACTTAAATAATATGAAATATAGTATACTTATAATTGTTTTTATTTAATTTAGTTTATAAAATAATTCAATGTTATCAATTACATTAAAAAGAATATTTCTTAAAGTACTTTTATTTAATATATTTATTATTATTCACTATCTACGGTAATTCGACTTTCAAATTTTCTATTTTTTTAAACTAATTAATTCAGGAATTAAACTCAAAGTCCTCGACGACAGTTTCGAACACGCATTGTCAGCACATGCTCCAATAGAGTTAGGTTATAGAATCTTCTTAAAGTCGTATTTCTCAAGTGTAATATTATTTAACAAATTATCAATAATTATAGATAAAAAATCGTAGAAAAGAATTATTAGATGAATGTCGTGCAAGGTATTTTACTCTTTCGAAAATACAAATCTATAGTCACAAAACTTAAAATTTCCCCACTTCATTTTTTCGCGCTTTTTCATGGTCAACCAATCACAATGCTAGATGTTGGCGACTCATCATTTTTTTTAAGGAAGGATTATTATTTACAATATTAAGAATAGTCAACTTTATTTGACTTTTATTCCATAAAAACTTATATAAAATGAAAAGGTTCATTTATGAGTTATGCAGTAATAATCTGAACGTATTATATGAATATCCCAAAATGTCACGTGTAAACTATTTTAGTATGATGTGTTTAACGATTATTTGATGTTCCTCTTGTATACTGCCTATAATTTACGATGGATCAGTACTCGAGACTGTATATCAATGGTATATAATAATCTATATTTAGTTTACTTAGTAAACTTACACTTAGTATCTTTACATAGTAAAACATGCAATAATAAATTAATGTACTGTTAATTTATTTTTTTTTATAAATAGACACCTCATTATTACCTTATTCCAAGCATACCTTTTTAAAAATTCATTGGTTCTCTGAAATCATCAAACCAAAGACCAGATAAACTTTGGTAGCAAATGATTTGACATTTGCGGTGACGACGGAACCTTAGCCTTTAGCTTCTCTAAACTTTCCTTGGTTAGTTACCGCGTAGACTCTGCTTTGTACCGTCAAGCTAAAACTGCTTGAGCGCTAGAGCTGACTTTACTGGATGCTTCTTACTCAAGTACTCGGACTATAACGGCCGGAGTTTCTAGCTCAGGTAATCCTACTTTTTCGGGTATCTAATTCTAGCTGTTAGCGAAAGCCTTGAAAAACTTAAAAGTGGATCAATATTTAAAATTAAATTTCTTTGCCGAATAGCATTTTCAGAGTAAACTAATTTGGAGCCTTTTGGGAAAATAACTTTATTATCGCTGATTTTGTCGAAATTAATATTTATTGGTCAAGCTTCAACCCAAGCTACCTATTTTATTTGTGCATTTATTCTGCAATGCTTTTAATCAAATATAGGTAACTGCAATAAAATTTCACTCATACATTTCACGACTACCGGTAATGAAGCATTAATGAACAAACCTTCATACATAATAATACCTGCCCTATTTATAGGACTATTTTACTGCTAGAGTTATAACTCTGAAAATTTCTACGTTACTAACTTTACTACCTGCATTTATTGGTCAAGCATCAATTTTCATCGGAAATAAGCTTAATTACCGATTTTATTTGCTTCCTATTTCATTTGTGCATTTATTCTGATATGCTTTTAATCAAATATAAAAATTCCACTCATAAATTTCACGACTACCAGTAATAAAGCATTAATGAAGAAACCTTCATACGAGACTGTATATTTTCTACACCGAATTTTTCTACACGCAATGTATTCAATACATTTTTTGAAAACAAAAATATTGTACTCGATTATTTCGCACACAAAAGTTTTTGCACAGTGTAGAAATTTAATGTGTAGAATTCATCAGTGTCATTATCGTGTAGTACACAATTGCGTTTAGGCGAGATCCTGATGCGTCGATCGACATGGCACCCATTTTAAAATATCCCTCAATATCAAATCAAACCCAGTATAATAATTATCCATCTGGGCTTGGAATGGATTCTCAGATTTTAATAAATAATTTGTTGCCATTGCAACCGGTTTTAAAGTGATTTTAAAATATATAATTATGCAATTCAATAAAATGCAAATTAAATTATATATTCAAAAATGTATAAATATGATTAATTTACTGCTAGAGTTATATCTCCGAGAATGTCAATATTACTATAATTTTACTACCTACATTATAATCCAAAAATCAATACCCCTCAAGAAAATTGCTTAAAATTGTACGAAGCACCCAATAAAAACACCGTCCCGTAGAAACAAAGTTATCGCGCTCTTCTACCTTGGAACCGCCTAATCAGAGAGGCAAGGAGCGCGACAGATAAGACCACGTGGGTGGTCAGGGACTAAAATTACCTGCGGCCAGGCGCTCGACCACGAGGAGCTTTCCTTTGCGGTCTGGCCGGTGATGCACTGAAGGGGAAAAGACGACGGTACGTTTTTCGAAAGGGAGGTCTAAATTTGGAGGATTTCGCCCGATCGAATGCTGCAGATGGAGGAGCGTGGGAGGTGTTAATTAAGGGGCTCCTTTCGGCTTGGCTGGTTCGAACACGGTTTGCTGGAATAAAAAAAAGGCTGGGTTCGTATCTTGAAGGAATAATGGAAAATTTAAAGGAGAAAATTGAGAGGGTTTTTCGCTTAAGTAAATTTTGTGAATGAAAATGCGCTGTTATTTAAATTTATCGGAACTTTGGATAAAATAAATAAAATTTATTTTTCAAATTTTATTATAATGTACTGAGAAATAATACGACCGTAAAAATTTGAATTACATATTTCAATGAATTTAAGGTTTCAATAAATGTTTAAATCAGATTATTTGTTGGAATGGGCTGTATTATTCAATATTAGCGTACCCCTAAATAACTTGCATGTCTCCCAGGAAGTATGCATTGAGCTGATCAGTAATACTCCTCCAAATGCAATGAAGAATAAAACCAGTCAATAATCTCACAGTGTGACGGGAATTGAAGAGGGTTACAATATACATATAACATAATATAATCAGAGTCGTTAATATGTAGTAGATTTAATTTATTTTTCATTCTTTGAACGTCTAATTAAACGCATTTTGATCAAACAGTATACTTTCCCTTTTTAAATTAAGCAGAATCTCCCACTTTTTGTAGAAACTAATATTTACCGTCAATATCTCGTCTGCATTTATACAATTCTCGCTGTAAACTCTCAACAACCTACACTGTTATTTTTCCGTGCATCCAGCAAGCTGCAACGAAAAGCCCTCGAAACAAATCCACGCTCTCTAAAAAAAAACACACAACACAACGACAACAGTGGGAAGATTGACAGTTCATCAATCTTCCCACTCGAAAATCAGCCGTAGAAAAATATTTTCCCAGCAAACCGACGTCCAATCATCAATACCCAGCCCAGCAGTTGGCAAAGTTAGGTAGAACCTCGGCGACTTTCGCGGACCAGATTCCTGCTGATCGATAATGGCCTCTGCGTGTGTACGTATAATTGGGTCTCGGCGAAACCTCAAAGCTCATCACGCGCGACATGCAGGCCACGATTAGTATATATACACGGCCGGTGCGTTCGTGCCGATTGAGCTTTCGCCGTCCGAAATCCTCTGTGCGTAGGTGTATGCCTGCCGGGCCATTAAGCGTCGCTCTTTGGGGACGAAGCGACGTGTCCTCTCCTCCTGCAATGACGTCGCCGTCGCTTGAATATTCCATGCCCACTCGAAATAATGATCCGTAATGGCGCTAATGGCGAGAGCGGACCACTGGAATGGCTGAGAGATAACGATTTCTACGTAGGGTTATGGCTTTGATTGAAACGATTCGCTGCTGGCCTTTTTGCCGGACGATGCTTCCGGGGGTTTTAATGAAATTGCGAGAGTTGCGGGTAGAGAGGGGTTTCTGGACGAGCCGCACGTGCTGCAGATTACTGCTCTTGCATTGCGAAGCTCTGTTGTTCTAATAATAAAGTTATATTGGAAAAATTGTAGGTTAATGCGGAAGAATTGGCGGACAGATGTTGTTGAATTGTATAGATATTTCGAAATCTTACTTCAGTTATTAAGGGAGTTGTACACCCCCTACATTGGAAACGTTTAACTAAATCAATTTCTTTCGTTTTTTTTTAATTTTATAAATATTAAATCAAAAAAATTAGCTACAAACAACTCCTCAGGCCAAAATGACATGCAGTACAAAAACTTTAAACTTCGGAGATTGAAAATACATCAATTTGTTGAACCTGCAGGTTACGGAAGATCAAAAATTTAGAAGTTATTTGTATTTGAACATGCAAGAGTTTACATTTTCTTTCTAATCTTTGTACGTAAAAAAGGATGCATTAAATTCTACTGCAAAACCTCTCTTAGAAACAGAACCGCTTCCAAAGAAAATACATTAGCATCTGCTTGCTAGCCCTAAATCCCCATAATCGTCGTACACAAAACATTGTTGACAATCAACTCCTGTCATGCGTATGCATATAATACCGCTCGACGCAGCGTGTAAACACGGCAGCCACTAATGCCGAGGCTCCGCTAATCCTGGTGGTGGTCGACTTTTGCGCGCCAAATTCAAAAGCGACGCGTTGGCGTAACTCGTCGACTTACGTAATCGTCTCGACGTGCAGCTTTCCTGAGTCGTCGGCGGAATAATGTATGAGCCGCGGGGAAAAGCGTTCGAGCGAAAGTCCGCAATGTGATTCTTAGGCATGAAACATTTATTTTCTATTCTGCCTGGTGGCTGCTCTATTTTTAATGCTAGTGAAGATTTTTATGCTCCCTCCCACCGGTGTAGTATCGTTTGTCAGGATGCGAAGAGGAGTCGTTGTGTTTAATGCGGGAGGAGAGAGGCTATTTTTTAGCCTGACTAATCGAGGGGTTTAACGTAGGTGGCGTACTTTAGTTACGACTGAACAATCAATATGCCGAATTTGAATTTTAATGCAAATTTATCCACGGCGCGGAAGGAGTTTTCTTGTTAGAAAAATAAGGCAAGAATTCATTAGGAAATTTTGATGCACACTTGTCAATTATACTATTAGTCGAGAGCTATTGTTTGATAAACTGTTGAACTTTTCACAAAAAATCAAACTTTATCCGCCTAGTCATGTTCTAGTATATAGTGACGTAATTGATCGATGTACAGCCAAAACCTGTTGCTACTACTTTCTAAACATTTTCAACCCTTGAAGATTTATTAATCTATTTTTAAAATAAATAATTACCTGCCTTAAGTTACGTTACCTTTCCCGGTTTTAAGTATTATTAATTAGAGATTTTTGAAAATTTTTAAAGCACATTCTGCAAAAAGTAAAGAATCAGTAACATTTGAACCACAGCCAAATTTTTATGAAATTAGAATTCAATTCCCTCATCGTAGCATAAAAAACCATTTATTTTCACTTTTTCAAAAACGACTGGCACGTGGCAGGAGCGAAATCTCCATAAATTCATATACATTGCCCGCGCATCCAAGCCTAATAAGATCGAACGAAGAAATCTAGCAGCATCGCGAAATTACGGGGACTCATGTTTTATTGAAGAACTTGCGGAATCACCCAAGCGCACATTCCAGTCAACCTGCCACGTAACAAATGTAATGGCTCGCGAGAAATCGTAGAAAAAAGCACGTGCGTGAGTTCTATCGATCATGAAAAATGACTCTGGGAGCGCGATTTATAAATAAAGCTCCGTGCAGCGGCTTTTGCATTCCGCTCAATCGAGATTGAGAGAAGAGTGAATTGGACTGAGAAAAGGTTCACCCCCCTCCCCCTCTTCTCTCTCGCCGCCATTATCTCTTTCACTCTCTCTTGGAGTGTCGGCGATTTTCTGCTCTCCTCTCCCGGTTTTTGTGGCCTTCGAGAGTTGCCTCGTAATGGAAAGAGAGTTATAAATAGGAGATGTTTATCGGAGTGTTTAGATTTGTTTGATCGCCTCAGTGAGTTTAATTTAATTTTCGGGATTGCTGCTCGCGGCTTCTCGATTCTTTTGTATTTAATGTCCCTTACTTCAAGCGCAATGAGAAGTGCGTTAATAAAGTGAAGTATTACTCGTTAACACTTTGTCGGACTGAAATAGTTTTTTTTTCCTTCCAAATTCGCTGGAAAAACCACGTAAAGGTTTATAAATTCAACCTTTACGGGGCTAATTGTAATGGAAAACAAATAAAACTTAATAACGAAGCACTAATTTTTTACTTCACTGTAATTAAAATGTAAATGAGTATAAAAAATTTTTCTCGCCGACGATAATTAATGTTAATAAAGAACGTAACTCCAAAGGGGAGAAGAAGAAAATAATGAAAACATGAAAAAGAGGACCACGCTTGCGGTGGGGACTAAAAGTCCACTTGGAAAAGAGAGAAGGAACTCCGCAAAGCTCCTGAAATCCCGGCAGTGAACTCGCCGCGGCGTCGGCAGCAGAGCTCAGGAAACCCCCCCTTTCGTACATAAAAGGGCCTCTTCGTTATACGGGAGAACGAAAGAGACAGGGAGGAGGATATAAAGCAGATGTGACAGAACTGGGCTGTTTAAGGCTGTTTTTCGCGGAATCTATTGTTTTATTAATCGGGAAAATAAGAGTCAGCCCTTGTGCGCAGGCGCAGGGTCTGCCATAAAATATCAGTTGTAAAAATCAAGCCACTTTTGCGGAACGCCGTAAAAAGAAATGCGCGGCTCTTAGCGGGGTAGTTAGTCGTGAAAATGGTTTTATTCTCCGTAATGTAGATAGCGTATTGCTTAAAAAATATGACCAAACAGAAATAAGGCGCGCGGCGTTCATTTTCCATAAACTGCTGTTCCTCAAGTGCGAGTGAGCGCATAAAGACTGCTTTTAACGGCGAGCCATTCGTATCCATAACTAATACTGCGAGCAAGACGTCGGAGAAACTAAAAGGCGACGTAGATAAAGAAGGAATTAAAAAAGCAGGAGAGGAGCAAGATATATAGGGTCGGCAGGAACAGCTTGCTTGGGCCAACTGCGTCGCCTCGTATCGCCTCTCTCTCTCTCTCTCTCAACTTTATTTATTTCGCTCATTAAGCGCGGCAAACGATCTCGTCCCGCTGCGCAAAGTTTTTCCCTCGGACTTGTTAGAAGAGAGATAACAGGAGAGGGGAAAAATGAGAGATGCAGTCGGGAATTGAATTTTTTAAATGTCTAATTGAAGAGATTGCGAGCGAATCGAGAGAAAGTCTCGATTCGGCTGAATATAAATTCGAGTTAATTATCTCGATGTTTTTTCGACGGTACGATGTTTCGGAGTATTTACGGAGCTTTCTGCTTTGTTACAGTAGCTTTGTCATGCTAAAAAAAGCTTTTTCTGGGATAACTTGGTGAAAATGCTGGAATCTTGAGAGTAGGAAATGGCATTGATTCTTATTCATCAAGGCAATGATGTAGGTTAAAGAGATTCCATTTTTTGCGAGGCTCGAAAAAATTATACGATTGAATTTTTATTTAATGCTCTTTACTGCTCGGCGCATAACAGGGGATTTATCTTTTCGAGAAAGTAGATTCTGTTATTGAAAAAGATGTATTCGTTTTACAAATTGAAATTAATATTAGAAGCTTCCAACTTTAGCTTTTGGGGATTCAATTAATGAAGCCTTTATGGTCTCAATAACTTGATGGATAGTTTCCATGATTTAACGACTTCAAGAGCTTTAAATGTGCGTAATTATCGGACGGCTTGATATGAAATTTCCTAATTTCTTATCGAGTAAAACTTGATAAAGTAATTAACCTCAGACAGGTCGCACATTTATAACTTGCAAGTGGTGTTACGTTGAATGTAGGTTAACATGAGTGCGGATTGTGTTTGCTTTCAATGACTACTATTGGCACTTTGTTGAATAACTTTCGCGCAGGTTATCGCCAAAGCAGCCATTGAGATTTTAGTTTGTTTTAATGAACAGTTTTTAGTGAGTGAATTAGAAAAATCATCAGAGTTGGTTCGAAAAAAGCACACTCCACATTTTTGCTTGCTCAGAAGGAAAACATTTTTTATCGTAAATTTTTCCTGGATAACAGTTCTTCTGCAAACTGAAAATTAAACACTAATAATTTAATTAAAAGTTTATTTCTGAGTATTCCGTTATAAATTTGTTGAATTTCGTAATAAAATTAAATTTAAAAACTCAACGACTTTGAAACGAATTTTATTTTGACTGTGAGTTTTAAGGAAATTGTGTCTTGCTAAACGCCGAATGTATCTACTGATAAATACATAAGAGTTCTTTCTATGATAATAGTTTCAAGTTACAACTTCCAAATGAATTTATTACAAAATCTTATTTTTAAAGAAGAATCCTTTTTCACTTTTTCATCTTAATAAAACTGACTATAGTAAACAAACCGTTTAAATTGTTCGATTGAACGTGAAAACAGTTAAACCATTCTTCAACACCAATGATTAAACAATTGAATATTAAGTAATTTGAACTAAATAATACGTGAAAATGAAAAAATTACATCACAGCGATTACTCAAAACTCTACAGTTTATTAACTACTGCAACGGGTACAAATGGCCCGCATTTAAAAACGAATCCATCTGAAACTAAGCTGCTCGCAAGCAGGAAAAGGTGCCGAGCAACTTTCCCAGTTACTTCCTCCTCGTCCAAAAATCTCGAGCAGCGATCGCTCGAGCAGTCCAGCCAACTGCTTATACAAATGCTCCCCAGCCTTGACGCGTTCTCGCGGCTCGATCGATCCCGGAGATATTTAGCGGCGGTCGCGTCCTCGTCGTAGCGCCGTGTATACGTAAGTAACGAGAGCGTTGCAGAGGCCGGTGTGTGGCGTGTTTTGACGACGTCGGACCAGCCCCGACTAGATTGGAAAAGTTAGCGGACTCGCGTCCTCTTCCTCTCGCGATTACTCCCCTCCTGACTGCCGCTCTCTCTCTCTCTCTCTCTCTCTCTCCTGCATTATAGAAAGCTTGTCTCGTGTGGGTGGGATGTGTGCGAGCGTGCACAGGCAGCTGCTGAATTCGGAGAGTTTCTTTCTTTCGTGGGGGGGAGAAAGTTTCGCTGTTGCCCCGGGAAGCGCGCGGGGGATCGATGTGTAAGTTTCTGTAAAAGCTGCGCCGTCGACCTTAATATTTCAGTTTCTTAACTCGCTGAGTTTCGAGCGCTGCGCCCGCTTATGCAGATCATCTTCTTGACATGGAAATTCGTTTCCGTCGGGGAGATTTTTTTGCTGGATTCGTGTATTTTGGGAAATTTTTTAGCGAACGAGATAAAGGGGGAAAATAGGATTGAAGAAAACTATCTGAACATACTGAATCAATTAAAATCGAGAGATTGTTTATTCATAAATCTTGAAGGAAAATGTATTTTTAAATTTTGGGAAAGGTTATTTTTGTACTTTTATCTGAAAGAAATATCCGGAATTCTTGAAATTATTTACCAATTCTCTAAAGAATTTGTGGAATTTACTGTATAAATAGAAATGCATGTTTATGCGTTTGTTTGTTGAATGTAAGTTGCATGCTTGTTCTAAACATAGCTGGTGCATTCAGTTTGCGAGATACTCCAGAGTTGTAAATCAGAACACTGTTGAAGAAACTTTTGTGCCCACGCACCTACGCTTTTTTTTTTCATTTTTTTTCTGTCCCCGTATCCTGGGTTCTTTTATACTCCTCGTCTCTTGGATTCTTTGTAATCAATTGGTTTAAATTTTGAAAAAGTAGGGCGGCATTTGAAATATTGTTCGCTTTGTCGTCCGAAGTTGACTCAAATGAACGTATTTATTAAAGAATATATATTTTCATGTCATATTTTATTTTAGCTTTTACAGTATTTCCAGTTTTTATGACAGAGCAACAGTTTTTTAAATGAATTCTTCTTTTAATTAAGTTATCTTTTACGCATTTAAATTTTTCAAACTTTATTACCGGATTTTGGATTTTTTTTTTTTTTTTTTGACGCAATTTAATTTCCTTTTCCCATTCTGGAGAACAGAAATTTTTGTGCTACTTTATCTTTTTGACGAAACTGTGGAATATGTCAGCTGCTTTTTTGCGGTTTCCTCATTTGTTTACACAGTTGCACTTTCCTAATGTTTCTTCCAAAGACTGGTTTCTTTCTTTCAACTTTTGTCCTTCCTTTTTCAAGTTTCACTCTTGTAGGTGTACTGTCTGCCCTTTATCAGATTTTTTTACTTTCTTCTCTGAAACTTTTTTCATCCATTCCATTTCCTTCATTCCAATTTTAACATCTCTTTTAACTTTTGAGTTAAATAGTAATATTCGAATAGGATTTTTTAATTGAAAATTTTTAATTGATCTAACGGCAGAAGATCAAAATAAGATGAAAGAATATATTCTAATATATGTTAGAAATAAATAAAAGATATTTTTGTAAAACAGAAAAGCAACTTCTTTACTTGCACGTAATGTTTGCAGAGTAATTTCAGCGTCCTAATTCCCAAACCCGAAGGCAATTTATTTCGTAATTCATCATTTTCTTAAAGAAAGCCGCTTTCTTCCCTATTTCAGCAGCGACTCCTCCTTTTCCTAGTTTTCGCTGGCTACGCTCGAATGTAACTCGTTAAGAAGTGTACTCGCAGGACCTGGAGGGAAGAGATATATGTGCAGCCCGGTCTCGGTATATAAAGTAAGAAAGTCTCAGTGCTCAATAGAGCGAACTTTGATACTGACGCACGTTCGTTTTCTTGCTCGATGAACTTATCGCATTTATTGCTCCGACACGGTAGCCGATCGCGTTCGGAGTTAAAGAAGCTAGACTTGAAATTCTTAATGACTCTTACATTTTTAAGTGACAATTGATTTCAGTTTTGAAATCTTGAGTATAAGTATTTACAAGGGCGCAGGTAACTCAAAATTTGAAATCGATTCAGCTGATTTTTAGTAGATTTATTTCTTTAGCCAATTACGTTATAAAGTATTTTCTGTTTAAAGTCATCGACCTTCAATATCTATTACTGTTAAATCTATAATTATGAAACTTCATCATAGACTACCGCAATAAATTTACTATAAAAAACTGTTAAAATGGAAGATCCTTAAAATTAGTATGCGTATTGTTCAATCGACCGTATTGAAGACAAAGCCATCGGCCTCCGCGAAGTCGCAACAATGGCAGCCTACTGCAATATCTTTCACCGCCAACGCTTCAAAATCCGAATTAAAAAAAAAAAATAGTCCAGAAAACCCAGCGAAAGACTGTAAAGAAAAAGGGTTTCCGTCAAAAAAAGACGGAAATAAAGAGAAAAAATGAACGATCCAGACATCATCCACAAAAGTTCGCAATTCCGCAGTCCGCCCAACAAAAGTCCCTTTTCTAAGGTACAGCGGATAATAATAAAAAAAGAAAGGGAAAATAATAAAAAGAAAGTCCAGCCAAGCCGACCGTGTGGCCGAGCAAGCCAATGATTTATCATCATAATTCCGGCAACTGGAGCGCGGGATCTCGCAGAAAATGAAAATTCAATCTGTGCGATAAGCTCTCGCAACTCTGATAATCGAATGCCGGACGGCAGAAAGTAAGCGACATTCCTTCGATTCCAAAAAAGGATAATAAGAGATAATGGACGTGACGAAGCTGCTTTTGATGGCAGCGGGGAAATGAGTTAATGGCCTGTACTGCAAAGCGGAAGACACTTTTTATGGGCTTTCTTCTGTGGCATGAATTATTGGCTGGTGTCGCGAGGATTTTTATGGAGATCGAGAAAATAGAGGCGGAAGGGTATCGAGAAGGGAAGAGTTACGGGGCGCGTTATTTTTCTGGGTTTATTTTTTAATTTGAAAGGAATTTAATTGGAGCTAGGTGTATTTTTCTTAATAAATTTCAGAAGTAACTGTAAGCTATACATTTCAATGCATTTTAATGAAGTAGATTGCATTTTTAATGATTTTAAATTCTGTCTTAAAATAAATAAAGCTCTCGAAACAGTACTCATTTGAAGTTTTCAGTTAATACTGTTATAAAGTAATTAATTATCAACTTTATTAGAAACTTATTTATTGCAAATCAGCCATAAAACTACTTCAATTTCTATGACCCAATAACTTAATTTCATGAATGCAGAATAATGCAGTCACTTTGAAAATTAGATAAAAAAGAATGTAAAAAAAAATTTGCGAACAATTCTTATTCCACGAAACCCTTAGTTCAAAATTACACAAAACGAGCGATTGAAAACGGTCCACTTGCAAACAATTTGCTTCATTAACATTACGTGCCTCAACCTGCATGCACACATTGCCATTTATATACAAGTCGAAGCCGATTATGAGTCCTCCAAACTCGACGGCTGAAATTATGTTTTCAGCGTGCTCAAGGCATTCGGCCTTCTTCTCCATATTACAGCGCCTCGTAATAGAATTTCAATTGGCCTCTTAGCCACTATCAGCTTATTTACGTACGTGCACAAGGGCCCGTATGAATTTTTGCACATATACGCGTGCTAGGTGGAGGCGCTTCTAATGCGGAACATTAACGACGATGTTGCCTGCTAAATTTATAATTTTCTTCTATAGTTTGACTGGATTAGGGTACGTGAAATTAATTTACATTCGAAACAGAGTACGTAAGGTGCGGGCTTAGTATTTAGGAGTGCGAGTAATTGTATTGTCGCAGTAATTAAACGCTTGTCTCGTTTCTCATTGACTCAAAGCGTCTAATTACTGAGACGATTCGATCAATCCTACACTTCCAATCATTGTATCCGTTACACCAAAGACCCTCTGGAAACTTTCCTTCGGCGCTAAAAATGAATTAGAATATTCGTTAAATAAATTGCAAAAAAAAGGAAAGCATTGTAAAAATGCATTTTAAAATGTTGCAAAAACTTGCATTTTTGCACTAAAAAAAATAGTTCTTCTTAAATCACCCCATCAACGTAAATTTACATGCAAACAAGTTTTGCTATCTCAATACCAGCTATTAACAGAAGGGCTTAAACAAATACAAACAATACGAACTTCCGTCTACAAACACGCAATTGCACTTACAACTGCGGTTACATCTGGCTACGCGACTGCGGCCCATTTGTCCAGTCAGAGTCACGAATTGCGTGGGGGTTTATTCAAGCCTCGGATATAACGACATTTTAATTACTCTCCGCTTCATCTATGCGTTATCGAGACCTCCGCAAACTGTCAACTTCTTCGCGCCCTCCGCTTTAATTCGCGGAGAGAAAAACTTGCAGCCAAACTAGGAATCTTAATTATCGCTGCATTCGATGCTTGATTGGGATTGACTCGGTACTTTGCTACGGAACTTTTTTTGTTTATTACGTCGTAGAATTATCGTCAAGTATTTTTAGGGAAAAACTCTCGCAACTTTTATGAAGACATCTTTATTTTTAGAAAAGTTTAATAATGATATTATTTCTGTTCTGAGCCTTTTAAAAGTGTAATTATTTTAATTATTCGAATTATACAGCTCAAAAGTCACTTATATTATAAATTACATGTCCCCCGCTCGATTTTGACGACGATAATCACTTAACTCTCGCCGTCTACTTTCATTTTTGCGTAAATTTGTTTTATTAACGGAGCCAGATTGTAAAGAACCAAGCCACTACTTTTCTGCAAAATGTAATTATAATTCGTACGGCTGCATTCCACATATTCGCCTATTAAGCTCTTCGCGTCCGCATTAAAATTCATAATTACAAAAATTTTAATCCAGACGGAGGTGAGCCTCGCTCTTGCCAATCCGCGTAATTACACAGAATACGAGTTCGAGAGTTCCCTGGAAATAAAATGAAATAAAATTTATCCGCCGACACGTCGCCCCCGGATTGAACGACCTACTTCCGCGCAAATTAAAATTGTGTGCACGTCAAGCCTCTCCGCATCCGCGAAATCAACTTTCGCTCTCGAGATTCAAAATCTGACACCTCCCACGCGAGCAGGAGGAGGAGGAGGAGGAGGAGGCGACGATCGATGCGAGAGAAGGGAATAAACCGAGCCGCGGTCGCGAACACTTGCCGAGTAGTCGGTTATAATAGGCGACGTCGAGAGAAAACGAAGTAAAGAAAAGGAGGGCAAAAGGAAGGAGGCGACCGAGTCGCTGCGCGGGGTAAAATATCACCGATGCTCTCACCGAGCCACCCGAGAGAATTCCTCGGCCTGCAGAAGAGTCGATGAGAGGGGGAGGGGGGGATGCTCGAGACGCCGTCGACTTCCTTTCTATTATTGTAGAGGTGTATTCTCTAATGCCAGATGGATACCTGCGCGTATGTGGATTCGCAATGTGACAATGCAGTTATCGGGAAATATTGTATATTCACGGGAAAACTTTGGCTTCTTTTTCCAAGCGCAAAGAGGATTATAAATTAGAGTTATTGCTGTTCGAGGAAAAGTTGTAAAGCATATTTCTTTTTCTTAAAAATGGTAATGGCAAAGAGATCCGCACTATTGGAGTTGCGTCGAAAAATTGAGGAACGGAAATTGCCGATTTATTTAACAAAAATCTTATTATTTTATCTCTGACTAGTAAGTATATATATGAATACAAAAAATTAAAATAATGTAAATTACGTTATAAAGATGTAAACTACATTATATGATAAAGATAATGCAAATTACATTTTCTACTTTCGTTTCAAAATGTATATAATATTCATATGATACATATTATATAATACAGTTAGAATCTTCTAGATTAATATAAGAATCTTCTGGATAGCCATCTAAACTTTAATTTAAAAATATTAAATAAACAAGACCAACAAATTTTTTTAAAAAGTTAATTAAAAAACAAGAAGCACCCCAAAAAAATTCTAATTAAAAAGCAGAGTCATTCGCGAAATCCGAAATGTCGCATTCAAAAAAATGTCTCATCAGTAAATAGATGGATGCAAAGCCGCAGAAGATAGGCAGCTGCGCTTGGGTAAAAAAAAACTCGGCTTGTATAAATTCACGCAATCGGGCTAAGAGAGAAACAAAATAAAGCTTGAAAGAGATGATGATTCGCGGGACGCGGAGCAGTTCTATCGGGAGGCGCAATCGCATTTCGCCAAATTGGAAAGATCCCCTTTTGAGATCCCGGACGATTCCTCCCGCCCCGTGTCTCTTTTATTCTTTCGCGTCGTGTGGTATTTATCCCCGGCTATATGCATATCGGGACGCGAATGTGAATGGGGCTTAAATTCCGGCGTGCAGAGCTGCAGCGACGCTGAAGGGGGGAACGAGCCGCCGCCTCGGGCTCGAGACGGAAAAAATCGGAGGAGAACTCTCGCGAAAGATTCAATCTGCGAAATATCGATATCCAATCGCGGCTTCAATGCGACGACGAATCACTTGCAATTGACGTCGCGCGAACTTGGTTCTTTGCGCGAGCGAGAAACTGGATGCCGGGCTTTTCGGCAGAATTAGCGAAAGCAGGTTAATTTGGATTTCTCTTTATATAGAGGCTTCGACGAGGTTTTAGTGTTTATTCATTAGACTTGTCATTTTCGTATCTTTTATTAGTAAAGCAGGGCACAGAAAATAAAGACTTGACCTACTAATGTTTTTCTTTAAACTCGGAAAATTTTGGAAATTTAACGTTACATTGTATCTATATTTATGGCTGTATAAGTAGATTAATGCCGAGTCGGGTCAAACATCGACAAATATATCATACACAAATCTCTTTTTGTTTTTTCGTAATTTAAAAAACAAAGAGGAGCGATGGGATAATTCTGACTGTGGATTCGTTTGGCAAGTAGTTTACTTCTAAATACCGCCCAATTATTCTCGATGTTAGGTTATGAAATCAAAAGGTCAACTTTGATGTTCATGGTGAGTGTTTTGGTATTCATGTGCAATTTATATTTTGATCATCGGTCAGTCGATATTAATAACGTCACATTCACGCCTTATAAAGTTCATTACTCAATATCTAATACGGTTTGTGACATTAGTATGGAAACCTAATTAGCGTGCGTGAATATAATGACGTAAATCTTATTTTGAGATTAAAACTATTCCTGTTTAATGCAATTTGTGGTAAACTAATATACTTTGAAAGTAAGTTGATAATAAGTGAAGTTCGATAATTTTTTAAACGAATTTTATGATTCTGAAATGAGTTATTCAAATGTTTTATTAAAATTGTTTTATAAAATATTTTATTTGCAACAATTTATTACAAATAATTAGACTTTTAAAGTATTTAAACCCATCGTTTGCTAGATGTTCATAACTAAAAAGCCTACTTATAAAAACTTCAATAAAAAGATTACGTTAAAAAATTGCCATGATTAATAAAGAATACTTTCTAAAGTATGATGAGCCCTTTTCATTTGCTGCAATACAAGAGCACTTTTCTGAAATGAACATTTCAAAAAATATACTCAACATTTCTTCCATTTCCTCATTTATCCCGGTACTGCTGCCGTGTACAAAGAATACAAAGAGATCCGTGAAAAATAACCAAAATCAGAATAAAAATATATAACCTCAACAACAACGGATTAGCATTTCTCAATTCTGCAGAATAATACCGTTAAAAAAGCTGACTATCTTTAATTTATGAACAAAAAAATCCACAATGTAAGATCCGTCGATTAAATTAGCATACTCTCCTCCAGCAACTGCAGAACTCTACAGCTCCCCAATAACCTGATCAGTACCCAGAGAGACAACGCAATTGCATCAGCGCCACAGGAGGCTGCTCGCTTAATGATAAAATATTCCTCCACGCTAAACATTATTCCCCGATTGGCGAGATGATCTTCCAGGCGGTCTAAAAAGGCAGCCTACGCAATAAAACGGAATCAAGCCTCCGGCCCCGGCGATAAAGGAAAATTTCATTACAGCCCATAACGCATTCGGCTGAAGTGAGAAATCGTAAAGAGAAAGAGAGAGGGAGAGGGAGAGGTTCGTGCCCTTAATCTTGGCCCCCTTTTTGCGCGGGCGCGAGCCAGTAGTCGAGCCCCGGGTTCGCTCGGACGATCTATATTCTCCTGCTGGCTGGGGAAAAGAAAGAGAGACAATGTTCCCGCATGCGCAATTGCCGGGGAGCGCAGGAGGCTTTTGCTTTTGCTTTTTTTTCGGAGCGTCACGCGGAGATTTTTATAATTATAGCAGCCAATATTTTTTTCGACTGTTGGTCTTTGTTTTAATATGGATATACCTCGAGTGGAGGGTTATTGGATTTTTTTTTTAAATAGAACAACTGAAATGTGGAAGATGTGCAACAGTTGAAGAGAATTTGAAGCTCGAATTATGAGCGGGGAGCGAATGTTTTATGTTTAGTTGAATTATTAATCAATCGGGAGAACCTTGTGGACTTATTAAAAAGTAATACTGCCACTATTTGAATATATTCTCGTTAAGATTTGTTTACCGTTGCTTTTAAAGGAAGGTTTTAAACGAAGGTTTACGGCTAGAAACGCAATAAAGCTTTACCTTCGAACTTTTTACGACAATGCATCAAATTTTCGATTTAGCAATTTTGAACTACATATTCCCTTCGCAAAAGAACGAATAAGATTGATGTTCTCGAAGAAGCATACCTGCGGGAATAGTAGGTGGTTTCCGACGTGGATCGGAAACATGTACAATCGCATGGACCACATGGAGGATGAATATTTTAAAAGAAATTCACACTGCTATCCTCGGGGAACGTTGAAAAATGGTTGATTAAGACAGCAGGAGCAATTGTGGTTATAGCTGCTCGAATAATATATTGACGGCTTTAAGTGTAGGATCTTACGTGGTTCAATAATGTTTCACGGAGTTTAGTGAATATTCTAAGATCGCAATTTACGGTTTGAAGAATTTTCGAGCAAGTGTTTATCCTTAACTGCTTCTACATATCGAAATATTATTTCGATGCACAGAAAATAGCCATCTAAATGCTATTAGATAACTTTGTGCTGTATTGAGCGAGTAACTTATGCAGCCAAGACATCTTATTATAATCCATCACAGCTTCTCCCCATAAATTGCAACAGGTTATTGTGTTTCGTACCGCAGGTTTGATTAGTGATTCCGCAATCATCGGCGTAGTGCCAGGCAATCCTGTGAAACTCCTAATTCAACTGTAACATCCATCATAATTTCGACTGAAATATTAATATCAACGCCTGTGTAAATTTGAATATTCAACTGTCGCCGATTTCCTGCATCGATACCTTTAAGGATAATTTTCGGATAAACGACTGCAACTTTAAGTGGAATTAACAATGGATAAAAATCGAATTAAGTTTTCGAAAATTCTTACAATAGCTTTATTCGTGATTAAAATTTTATTTTATAAAATTTCTGAAATTTCATTTTAATATGTCTAAAATGAAGTTTAGATTGCATAATTCTTGAAAATTGTACTTGATTAAATTACTGTTGTAATTTTAATTGTCAAAAGAACGTTTAAACATGCAAAAAATTTAATCTGAATATGTTCAAAATGTATGTATGCAAAAAATGAAATTGAGAATGCAGGGTGTAAATTAAAACGAACCATAATTTTTCAAAAATTCTAAAAAGTATAATACACTTTAATTAAAGTAATACTTTCATAACGGCGCATTTAAATCTATTTATTTAACGCGTATTTCTCCATTATACTTTAATCCACGAAATAAAACAAGAACAAACAGCGAATTAATTTGTGGGAAAATCCGGACCCTGAACTTCATAAAGTCATATAAAACAACTTTCCTTATTTTGATTCCACTTCCGGTCAATGGTTGATAAAACAGGTATCAAAGTTCTGAAAAGTTTTGGGAAAAGTTTTTACTTACACGTGGCTAACTTTGACTTTCTTTTGGATTAGGTTTAATAATCTAGTGACAAACTATATAACTAATGGCCCGTAAAAAAACAATCATTAAAGTTTTCTTTCTTTAATATTAACAACCATTTTTTCAAAGAAATAATTACATGTATATAATTTTATATTGAAATTGCGCAATCTTTATATTATATTGTTAAAAAATATAAATAAATTATGAATTAAGTCTTCATTTCTGAATTTCGTTGATTCCGAAATAATAGAGATTGTTTTATTTAAAAATGAGTTTGAATTATTAAGCAACAAAATATCATGAATGTTTAACATTTCAATAATTGCATTTCTCTCCAAACGCATTAAGGTAATGCAGTATTTTTTAAAAAACCAAGTCTCATTCGCGTCCTTGAAATAAGTAAGGTTTATGGATGTAAGACATATCTATATTTAGAAGTAATTTTAATGCCTCCATTATAACTTTTCATTGGATTTTAGCATATAAATGCTCAGAATAAGTGAAGACTAAAACTTTTATCGACTTTACAAGTACTTTTCGTTGAGTCTAACAACCTTTTCGTAAAACTGTTGCCAAGTCAGTGAAAACGTTGAAGCTTAAGAAAATTGTCCTTATTTCGATCCAAACTTTGGTTTTTTAATTATAAACATCTAAAAAAACGGAATTTAATAAATTTACTTTCTCAAGAATAAATTTTTTGTATAATATCCGAAATACACTGTTACAATTTTGTGCTTTAATGGGTTATTGAATATAGAATATTATTTGCTTTACTTAAAAGCAATATTCATCTTTGTTTAACTTTATTTTCGAAACTGTGTTTGAATTGAAGCTATATTAAAAACCAATGTTTTTGAGCGAAACCCTTCCGGAAGTCCAGCTTTGTTTTTTTTTTAAATGTATCGATCAGATATTCATCATTCCAGTTTTAATATCAATGGAAGACTCGAAGAACTGTAACCTCGGTCCGACTTTCAGTAAATTCAGCTTGTCTTATTTTTGAGTCTCCCTGTTTCTCTGGCACTCGATCAAAAAGTTCCGAAATGAAAATCTACTGGCTTTATCAGAGTAAAAATCCGATTCATTTCCGGTGGATTCAGCCATTTTTCTTCGAAATCCTTTCAGTATTGATATTCTAAATAAGAGCGCGCTTTATCCCACTAACGATCACAATATGGGCTGTAAATAACCTTTCTATAAATAATTTCTTTCGAAATTTATAGTTCGAAATCTTTGCCGTATCGAGGTAGTAAATAATCACCCGATCATGTATGCATTTTAATATTATGTAATTTACTAGTATATTATATAAATGCTTTGTTCAAAGTACAAGTTTTTCCTACAGTTCTTAGGCTTTAAAAAATAAGACTGTCATATTATCTCCTTTATATGCTCTTATAACTAAATAAACACTGATCAGAATATCTTTCGACGTTTGAACGCAAAAAAATAAAAAATAAAAAACTCAACTTTCAATACCCATCGAAAAGATCGTCTCATACTTTCATTATTCTTAGACAAAGTCCAGGTACATTTTCCCAATGTAAAAGCCTTCTGGAAAAAAGGGTCCTTTTTCCTCAGCTAGGAAAAAGAGGGATCGAAGGCACGGAAAGCAAAAGCGAGAGGAAGAAGCGCGTTCACACGAGTCGGAAATCCATCAGAATCCTTTTCCCCCGGCCAGAAAAAAGGCAAAGGGAAAAACTTTCGGGCAAGTCGCGCTGACACACACACACACACACTTTTCCACGCAGGCGCGGGTCGTTCTTGCAAACTCGGCGCTCGCAATCAGTCACGTGCCGACCGTATCTTCGGTGTAACGGAAAATCGGCAGTTGCTCTACTAGACGAGTCGCTGGACACGGCTAGAGAATAGCAAGAAAAGGCCGATGATTGATGCTTATTGGTTATGCCTTTGAGCGATCTTGTATTATGTGGGTTAAATGAAATAGGGAGGCGAGAGAAAGATCAAGCTCTGCTTTTCTATTAGTGAGTTATGAAAGAGAGTTTTTCAGCGGGTTTACCAGAAGAAAGTTTGTCGTGTGAAAGCATTAAGCGTCAATGAGCGTAAGATGTAATTATTAATTTCTAATAAGACTTGCGATGATGCCTTTGAATGGAATTGTAATTTAATAATCTCAAATATTATGTTAAATAAGGAAATTTAAAGGCGCTTCACAGAAAATGCAAAAAAATTTGCTCTTCGTATAAAACGTGAAATGCCGTTTACTTTTATAAGACACCCAGCCACACTGTTTATATTATCTTAGAAACTTTGTAAGCAGGGTCTTCTCAGTCAACTTTTTTGAATTTGGGGGAGCTCCAATTTTTAAAGTCAAATTTAAAATTCTCCTCGTCTAAAAATACCCGCTAACAGGCAACGTTTTGAATAATTCTTATTTCATTTACAAACTTTCTTCCTAAAAGCAGACACAAATCAGCAATTCACAATAACGAGCACATTTCAATAAACCATCCTTGTTCTAAACACTTTAATCCCCTCCGTAAAAGTTATACACCTCCCCCAAACCCACTTCCAGCCGCAATAAAGAAAGCAACAAACTTCCCTCGAAACTAACTTCCGGATCTCAAAACGCGAGGCACTCGGAAAAATCGAACCCGAAAAGCCGAAGCCGCTGAAAAATTTCCAACTCACTCTACCCGCCTCGAAAGTTTCTCCCACCTCGAAATGTTAATTCACATTCGCTAACTTAGCAGCTACGTGAGCAAAGGGCCCCGAAACTCCGGGAGGAAATTTCACGCGACGCCAGCAATATTCCCTGGTGAAATTTCTCGCGAGAAATATATAGGGGCCGACAGATAGAAAAAGGATGAGAGAGAGAGAGATAGATATTCGGCCGGCGCTGCAGCTTCGATCGAAGCCAGAGCGGGTAAGGAGAGCATCCAATATGATTTAAGGTCTACTGCGACCTGGATGCCGTAATATTTTGCGAGACTCCCGCATCTTACGTATACGCGGCTCCTTTTCTCTTTTTCCGTCCGCCCCTCCTTCGTTTACCCCATTTCTTAAGCGTGTACTCTGCTCTTCTATGCCTATAGCGGCGAGGCTCGAGACTGCACGGACGAGCTTTGAATGGTAATATTTTCTTTGCGCTCTTCCCCCTCACCCCTATATAGGTATGTACGCCGGTCTTTTCGCACGGAGATTTATGCAACCGTTCGCCAGACGACGGAGGAAGGTGGATGAATGGCTGCTGCACAGGCTGAAATTAAGGCTAAAGCAGGGCTGCATTGAATTCTTTGACGAGCACGAGATATCGAGGATTATTGCGCTGCCAAGTGGATTTGCCCTAGTCGACAAAGCGGGGAAATTAATTTTTATGGCTCGTAAAGCAGAAACTGCCGCGGGACCGAAAGTCAACGAGTTATTTGACGCCCGACGCGGATGTGTCAATTGACGATTGGGGAGGTCCGAATAAATTTTGATGGCCGATGGAGAACGTTTTGATGGCTGCGAGGGTTGGACGATGCTTTTAACGTTTGATTTTCGACTTCGTAAAGTTGCGTGGGATAAAAATCGAGTTTTACTGACTTTGGTTCAAAGTTTTGTTGCGGGAAGACTGCTTTAAATTCCGAGGCGCTTTTTGTTTTCTATTTAAACTTTAAAATGTAAACTTAGTTAAGCTTGTGTCGTTTTGATTATGTAATATATGCTAATACAATTAATCTTAAACTAGTTTATTTTCTGCATTTTATAGAATTCGTTGAAAATGTAGAACAATAAAAACCACGCGAACATCTTGTACACAGATTTGGCAATACAATAATTATTCACTTTCTTTACGACTTTTTCTTTTTTTAAGACTTGTGCTTATTGTCTCACAAATCATTCAAACAAAGTTCATTTAGCCATTATTTTTATAGCATCCAAAATGATTTATTTCAAATTACATTCTCCCGTTCTTTCAGACACTCTATTATAAGGATTCTACATAAGTAAATGATTCAATTTCCTAAAAGACTGGAATCTCATCCAAATTACCCCGCACGACAGTTACGCACGAATATAAACACGTACATTAGCAGTTTCTCATTCGGAGGAATAAAAGCAATATGTGCTTATGAAAGAATCGCATCGCATCACCGGCTTAATATACGATCTCTAAGTTGTGGAGAAAAAAAAACCGGACATTCGGCCGAAGGTCAAAATTAATGTCTGGAACGGTTCCAAGCTCGGCTTTTTTAATCGATATAACATCCGAGCTCCGTCTTACCGTCCATTCACTAAAAATCCCACGTAAATTCTCCCTCTCCGCCTCCGCGGGGCTCTGTAGATCAAAGCTGGCGTACACGCAAACACGTCCTGCGAGAGTTCGCAGGTGAAATCAGCGCCGGCGGAGCGCAATAATGGCAGTTGTACACGAAAGCTCGCGCGTACAGACGCAAACACACGTATATATGTATATACGTGCGAGTTGAAAGGGTGCGGCCCGAAGGCGTGCGGGAAGTGAAGGCCTTGTCAACCTGCTCTGATTTTACGAGCGTTTTATTCCCAACCTCCTGGGATCCAGAATCTCGTAGACGTCGCCTTCAATTTCTCGGCTCGCTCGAGAGCTTTTCCGCGAGCTTTAATGAGGATCGGCGAGTTGTAAAATAGAAACGCGCTTATTTGGTTTTATGGCGAGGAAATTGATTGTTATATTATTTTATTATGTCTGATGCATAGTTGATGAAGCGAAAAATTAATTCGGAGGAAGATTGTTTTCTTTTATTTATTTGATGCGCGGAGATGCTGTCGGTTCTTTTCCAGCATTGATTGTTGGATATGAAAGCGTGAGAGAATTAGCGAATTTAGTGGTATAAATTGCATTAATATTTTTACGTGGAACATTTAGTAATATTTAGGAAATTCCAAATAAATCTTTTTCAAATATATTCTTAAAATACTTGCTTAGCGATAAATTAAACGTAAAAGCTACCCATCAATAATCCTTTTACGATTTTAATAAATTTTCCCAAAAACATAAACCAATCAAAAGCAATAAAAAGCAATATTCGAACCGGCATCTAAATCAATTCCATGAAGCACCACTGCAGAATTTCATAAACTATTAGCGCTTTTTATTCCGTGCAATTTACCTCTCTCGCACTACAAATCCCGCTGCCACTCCCAGATAAACGCTTCATTTCGCGCCATCAGAAATTTCATCCTGCCTTCGCGACGCCTTGTATACAAATCAATCAAGGCTCCTTTAGCGTCCCTCGCCTCTTCCCTTCCACGTCGCTCCGACATTCGCCGCGGCGGGCAATCAACGCACTTTTGTTGCTCGAACGCCTGTATATACATATATATATATATGTACAGGGCGCGAAGCAATTTGTCGCCGAAGAGGTCTTAGTCGAGGCGGGAAAACTGCAGTGGCGGGAACAATATTTGCGCGAGAATGCGAATGCGTAATTTTGTATCGAGAGACTTTTCCGCCGGCTGACGATGTGTACGTACGTTTTATTCCGAGCGACGCGGCTGAGCCGGAGGGCAATTGCTGCTGCTGCTGCCGCCGAGGTATTTGAAAAGTTAACCGAGCGAAGTTGTTTTACTTAACGAGACGCCGCTCCGCTGATCGCCGAGGACGTGCCAGGCTGCATTTTATTTACCTTCTTTATTTGCAGGGAGGGTGAATATATATATATATATATATATATATATTGTTGTCGGTGGAAAATCAGAAGAGCTTAACGTTTGTCGAAGGACAAATCTTGAGCTTGCAGCTGTTTCGGTGACGTGTGGCAAATTGTTATGCAGAAAGGGGAGTATAGTTATATAGTTTAATTAAATTTATAAGTGATTTATTAATAAAATTTTCGTAATAATGTCCGCAGTTAATTGCACTTACTGCTTTATATGCGTCAGCAGTTGATGAGACTGAAATTAAAAGCAAAATTGGAATTCCAGTTTGCTTCGGTTAAGGAAAAAAAAAATATATTAGACACGCGTGAAAGGACATAATTTTACAGAGTTCGCTCGACAGTCGCGCCTGAAAGACACTAATGAACCATTATGCGCGTAAACCGTTTTGCATTGAAACACGCGAAAGCTGGCATTGTGCAGTTCTTGGAAACAAAAATCCAATACGAAACGAACTCGACCGGCGGCGCTTCTGCGCGCAGGAGCTCGCACAAACGCTAAGTCGATCTCTCGCGCTCTAAAAACCCATCCGGATGTCTACTTTGAAATGTTAAAAATTAAATTGCGCGCATAGATCAAATAGAAATGTAGTACCAATAATGCAATTAACAGTTTTTTATGAGCAAATTTCATAGTTAATATTGCGAAATGAAATCGGCATTCTTTAGAATTTCTCAAGCCATTTACAATCTATAATCGCATTATTATACGATTGATGCTGTTATTAAAAAGTAACTCTAACAATTTTCTAGATTAGAATATTGAAAATAAAAAAATCGTCTTGGAATTTATATTAAAAAATTCTACATTGATAATGTGTTTATCGTTTCGACTTTAATCCTCCAAAAAGTGACCAAAATATAACTAGTATAATAAAACCTGTCCACACTATACCCTCACATAACCATAAAACACTATAAATAATTTAGCAGCGCGTTTCAATGCTTCATTGCGCCTCCCGTCTCTCGACTCGTATACAAAAAAGAGGAACGCTCCCAACCGACAATAGAAATAAAGCACGGCGCACAATTACAGAAAGCCTCTCTCTCTGTCTCTTTCTTTCCCTCTCTCTCTCTCTGGTTCGGTCCGCGGGATCTTTTACAATGGAAGCGCGGCTCGTTAATCTCGTTTTTCATGCGCAAACGAAGCCGAGCGGCACCGCCGCGTATTTACAAGCTCGACGTCGCGCGCAAACGAAATTGGTCGTCGAGCCGCGAATATTCGACCCTCCCCCCTCCCCTTCTTCCCGAAAAAAAGCGTCGACTCTGCGCCGCGAAATTCGACGCTGAACTTTACGAGCAAACGCGCCGGATAGTTTTCGCCGCGTCTATGCAATTTCGGAAATATATATAAGTTATTTCATATTTGAAAATTGAAAAGAAGATCGCGCAATTAATGTTTTTATTTGAAGTCTTGGCCAATTTTGAGATAGAATGTAATTCCAAATTTAGAATTTTCTATGTATTCATCAGTAGTTAAAATTTTAGCACATACTTTGACGAGTTAAAATAAAATAACTAGAATGCATCGAATTCTCCTTACGAATTTAATAAATTTTACCTGATCTTTTTTGCAATTTACTCTCAACGTTGAGCTTTTAATAGCATTAATTCAATATTTAAAGTAATGCATATTTTTAACGAAGATAAAAAGTATTGAAGTATTGAAGCCTTTTCAATTATCGTAAGAAAAAAATATCGAACCTTTACTCTGTACGTAGCACTAAAAGTTCCTATTGCCATCCATCCCCCTTTGCATTAATATTTAATAAATCGAAATCCTCGCCTTGATTTAAATTTTCAATCGACCTCATTATCCACAAGAGAACCCAATCCGAACAGATCCAGAACCCAAAGTGCAAACTCTCCCTCCCTCCCAAATTGGTTCCCTCTCAATAGCCGCCACATCCAACGTAAAAAGTCGACACACGTAGAGCCTCGAAAACGGTGTGCAAAAGTCGCCTGGCTCGCCCGAAAAATCCGGCGACCTAATTAAATTCCGATGCGTGCCGCTGACCCGCGAGTGATTCGCATAATAAAACATCGGCGAGGCGATGAATTCCTCCCTGCAGGTGAGAAGAGAGAGAGAGAGAGAGAGAGAGAGAGAGTGCAGCAAATTGCATTGGAGATTTTTCATTTCCGCGCCGCCCTTTTGTCGGCCGAGTCCGAAGGCGAGGACGGCGCAGGAGGCGCTCTGAATGGGTACTTGACGAACGGATCGAACTCCGATTTCGAATTGAATTTCAAGGAGCGGAGGAGTAGAGGCAAAGCGACCGACTCGAATTCCACGGGGATCCTTCCGACTCTTGGCTTCAACTCGACCTCCTCTCCTTCTTCTTCTGCCTCGGCGCTGTGCTCGTTTTTGCGCGCAGTTGGTCCAACCTCGCTTTTTACCTTTCTTCGCATCCATCTTTCCCTCTCTCTCTATTTCTGTGTGTTCTTGGATTATGCGACTTCGAGCGAGATCTCGAGCGTTCTTTCTCGAGGTGACTTGGCGAAATTATGCGCTCCGAGTGTTCTTCGCCGATTCTCAATGCAAATCGTATGTTCCTCGAGGAGGCGATTAATTGGCTGTTCAAAGAAATTGAATATTACTGTTAGATTCGATCGATTTCTTTAGTGGGACTTAATAGAAATTAACAATATTAAGATTTTAGTACTGTGAATAAATGAGCACGGGAGAGAAGCTTACATTTTAATATTTGAACGAGTAGTTTGCTCATATTTTCTAGAGAATTTATTGAGATTTCCGTAGAATAAACTATATTTTGTAAAGTTTATTTTAACGGCTCTGAATAGAATGTTCAACTTGTATTCACATGGGGTTCGAGTGACGTCAGTGAATTTGCAGTCTGCAGCCTGAGAAGCGTCAATTCCGTTTGTTCGTCGAGTAATTTCAATCGCGTTTCTAGGATTGGGAATAAAATTCACAAGCTTCGTAACTAATGTTTTTTAAACCTTCATTAAAAATCATTTGCAATATGTTTTAAAGATGTTTTAGTTCAAAGTCATTATGTATCACTTACATCGATATGCGTGGTTTTACAACATTTTTCGATAATAAATAAAACTATAAATCTTTGATCATTGTTACTACGTTTATCTAACTGTTCAATTTATATTTTGTTGCAGGTGAGTTTTGGAAGTTCAACATCTCTTTCTACACGACATAATTTTCAGTAAAATGTAAGCCCTTATTTACCAATTTACTACTGCAGTACTTTCTAAAATCATAAAACAGAAAATCCAAGCTACGAAAAAAGCTAATCCCCAATAGTTCAGCCATTCCCATAAAACACTTAATAAAATAAAATTTAAAAGCTACAGTTATATAAAAGTAGACAAAGGAGCAGAAAGGTCACGCGCCGCTACTAGAAACGGAGGTAAAGAGAGAAGTACTAGTTGCAATGCACTTAACCGTGTACACAGAAGCCGAACAGCGCGATCGAACTGAAAAAATACGCGGACCATTCGTCGCAGTGGCGGCGTTCGTGCAGGTTAAACGTCATCGATTCTGGCTTGTATTCGATTCGATTGATACGCACTTCGAGCAAACGGGGTCCTTTGTTTCACTTAAGAGCAGTGTTGGCTTTTCGTCAACTGTGAGGAATTTACAAGGGCTGAAGAAATGTTTTCTTTCCACTTTAAATACTCTTTTCTATTTTCTTTCGTTTTCATTGGTCGCAATCTTCTTTATTGAAATTATTAATTGTTAATTAAAATTTAATCGAAATATATAGAAAAATTGACGAAGTGGTTTTCAGGAAATAATCGGATCAAATCAGCTTCTTACTGTATATATTTTATCGCGCATTCGAAAAATGCTGAATGTAATGTAAACACCGCGAAATGTTCTACCTTTTATTGCAGACTCGTGCGTTTTGAATGTATAAACTTTTTCGAAATATAAACGCTTTACGATCAAGGAATCAAACATTTTTTTTCCAACTACTTAAACTTTTATTGCCGCGTTTTATAGTCACCCCAAATCCACATTACGTCAAACCTTTTTTACCTAAGAGTTTTCCATCGCATAGCATAAAAAAATACTGTTCAGTTTGAAGAAGAATATTAAACATACCTGACGCTTTCTCAAAGTTGCTTTTATGCGATTAATAATAACGCTTTTAGTAATTTCACTCAAAATTTATATAAAATGTAGCGAAAAATGTCGGGCTTTAAATAATATTCAAAAGTACTGGTATCTGTGTCAAACACCGCCGCATATAAGCTTCATCAAAGTGGATTAAAGCTTCTAAAACAGTATTGTATATCTTTGAAACTGAAAAAGCTTATAATCTTTTGAATAAACATGAATTTTCCTACCTTCAGCCTTTAAAATTCTAATTTACACGTGGCGTTAAATTTCTAATGAAACGCCTCTGCCTTTCTCAGATCCGTCGGCGAGTATAACGCACGCAAATTAACGAGGAAGAAAAATAGAAACAACAAGAACAACAAGTTATTCAGCCCGAGGCAAAATTTCGCCATGTCCGACATCATTAACGTCGCATAAACCTAAGCTCTCGGGGCTAAACGTGCAACTGATTCGGTTTCCGTAAGTCCGACTGGAAAAGTTAGCAGTTTTCCTTTATGTAGTTTGATTCTAGTTTTGAAATACACGATCTGAAAAGTTGGCACTTGAGTTAAAAGTTTCGTTCCTTTTTCGGATTGCAATACCGAGTATCGAATCATCCTCCGGATACACTTCTTTCTCCGTTTTTATTTGTTCTCGTACATTTTATATTTTTTACAACGCGGAAATAAACTTTTATTTTTAATTGAAGTTACTCCCGCGATCTCGAAAATTTTTCTTTTAAACTGTAAAAAAAATTCACAGTATCGGTATAGATGCACTTTTTCATTTATAATAGCATGCCAGGAACGTAAATGAAAAAGGCTTTTCAATCTCACATATTTTTTCGGATTTAAATACGTTTATTTTTTTACCGATGGAAAGTGAATCAATTTGTTGAATGAATTAGAGGAATTTCTTTTTCGGTTATTTTACGGCCGTTTTTAGATTCAATTTAACGTCGACAGGGATAAAAGTGATTGAAACTCAAAATGTAAGAGTAAAAATGAAAACTTAAAAGTAGAATAACAAAGATGTGCAAATTTACGCATCTTGAATATTCATTGGATCCGAAAGCCTGTGAATAATGTAAATCTCTGAATAAAGTCACTAAATGAAAGAAACGGTTATTAAACTGCCTGTCAAACCATCTAAAAGTCGATGATACTATTTTACATTCACTCCAAATTCGCCTTGAAATCTATAAATTGCCAAATATTTATTCCAAAAGCCCGCGGTAAACTTTCGATTCCCATTGATATAATAATCCTATTCCGACTTTACAAAAGCATCTACCTTAAAAAAAAAAAAAAAAAAAAAAATAATACCTACCATTCCGACAAACTCGCGAATCCATTCACTTATCGGGCAGCGCATCCCTAACGCCCAATGGGATCGTTTCGATCCATTGAATCCATTCCCCGGCTCCGCTCCATACATCGTTCTCCCTATCTCGGCCTCGCACACAGACAGTCACTCGTGTGTAACTGGGGGAAGCGCACACGGAGAGCCGCGGCTAATTAAATACGCGGACGGCCGCGCCGTTGCGGCGAATGCGATACGCGCTTCGCGCGATAATGAAAAGGAAGGTAAAAGTTAAATTAACGTCGGGGCCGGGTATTGAGATGGATGCTCTCCACGCATGCGCGGCTCCTGTAAATGGGGCTTAAAGGATATAGGGGGCAAGACGCGCGGAAAGGGGATAGCCGCGCTGTTGCCTTTATGGTTTCCCGGCCGTGTCTGCGGACTATTTCTGGCTGCTCGTTAATTAAAGGATTAGCGACGGTGCAGCCCGAAAAATGTACAATTTAGAGTATAATTTCGGCTTTGGCAGCGGAGCGGAGCTGGAAATTAGCTGATAAAGTTTTTGGCGATTTCGGTATTTTCGAGGTATTTTGAATATTTTTGTTAATTGCGTGGCTCGGTTGTTAGTTAATTAACTGCGGATATTTTGGATCGATCTAATGGCACTAACAGAGTTACTTCGCACAATTCTAAAGATTTTTTATTTGTAAGTGAACTAGTTATACAAAAATGCGGTGAATATTTGAGAAAAAAGATCTTGGTAAGCATAATTCGTGTTATTATATATTATAATTTAAATTATATGAATTAGAAAAATTTACCTAAAGATCCTTCTCGCAATGTCAAAAACATGTAATGCTTTTTTTCTAAATAAATCTAATACTCAGCCCTGCTAATTCCTCTCATACCGCCCCTACTTAATGCATACGCATCTCGCTTATAAATTCAGTGCACATTCTATTATATTGCACATGAACATCAAATTCTTGTACGAATTCGCATAAATACGCAAACACAAATGCCATTATAGGCTGCATCTATATGCAACCTAAAGCTTCTCCCCCGCTCGTCTCGTTTTCACGCACCTCCCTTTCGCAGTCTACTTATCTTACAGAAATGCACGCAATGTGTATATCCAGTCCTTCTCACAATGCCGAGGGAACAATACGCGCTAATATGAACAGCCTTGCATAATGCCTTCGATAAGCCGGTGCCGTTTCTTCAATTCGTTTTTCTGGCGGATTGAAGGCAGAGAGATCCTCGCACGGAATTAGACAGGTTGACTTGGTTGTGCAAAGCTTCGTGGCGTTACGTGCACAAATTTGTCTCCTGTTTGTATTTACAATCCGCTTACAATTTACGTTCATTATATTTGTGCAAATGCTCGGCTAAGTTCTAGGAGGAATTGCTTGAATTAAGAATTCAAATGCATTTAAGGATTAAGATTAAGCCTTTTGAACTTTTTAAGTTGAACGTAATATAATGATATATGTTACATGAAGATACCTTTCTCGTGAAATGCATTAAGTTAAATTACTCTGCTTCTACTTCAAAGGGCTGAATAGCCAAGCAGACAGTTGGAAATTTAAAATTGCTTGACGTCAACGTAGAATATGTTTCGCAAAATCCAGAATTATATCCAGAATTACGTCCAAAATCCAGAATTACATCCTCATCATACCAGCACCCAATCCGGCAGCCGGACAAAACTACGCAGAACGCAATTAGCAGGCACGTGAGCGCAGTCAATTGCGCTTGTAAACACATCAGCCTCGATTACCGAATCCCTTTCCGTCGCTTTTACTACCAACGCGCAAGTTATTACGTACGTGTCGGCCGGCGACCTTAAACTATTCATCCGGATGAAGTAGCCGTGCAATTGGCTTATTGCCTTATGCACCCTGCTGCCTTAAAAGCACACGTAAACGAAGAGAGACCGGATTATGCCCGATGGCGGATTCGTTCGCACGTGGAATTCCGTCTGGCCGAATAATGTGCGCACAAGGAAGCTTGATTAAAACCGAGGTGCTAACTGGAGATTCGTTGGGCGGCGGTAAATTGAAAAAGAGAGCTTTTTGTGGCAGAGATGAATGTGGCGATGGGAGATTCGTTTTGAAAGCTTTTGTTTTCGCCTGTGGATGAAATGTTGCGAGTCGGGAAATTACAAAATATTCAGAAAATATGATGATTTGAAAAGGTAGGGGTTTGTTTTTGTAAAATTTTGCTTCCTCCTAGAGGAAGCTTTGTGATAATAATTTTTGGAGTTGTTGCAAAAACCTGTTATATATATATTGTATTTTGAGGTGTCGGGAATAAGAATAAATGATTTTTGAAAAATGCCTGTATGGATGTATGTGTGTGTGTGTGTATACGCCTGAATCTCAGCTTCTACTGAACCGATTTTCCTCGTTCACTCATTTTTTCTGTATTTTTTTGTGATGGCGGGTTAAAAATTCATTTTTTATTTCGCTGATTCGTTTTCTTTTTACAGTGAATTTTCCATTTTCCAAAAATGTTATGTGCAAGCGTGTACAAAAAGCGAAATAATAAAACAATGTACATATTTAGATTGAGATAAATAATGTTTTATTTATATGCAGTTTCTACAGTGAAATATTATGTTTTGTTTAATACAGTAGATTCTGCTTCTTCTGTGAGTCTTATTGTATCTCTAATCCATTTAATGTAAGTTGAAACTCTGGTGAAGACGTCTGGAACGCCGGTAGCACAAGGCCATCCGTAAGAGACAACGCCAACTTGTGTTCCGTTTACAACCAAAGGACCACCAGAGTCTCCCTGAATTAAGAAATATATTCTTACAAGATTTACACCTTAAACTACTTAAATAAGTAACGATAAGTTGAAAAGCTGCAAATACGTTCCTGATCTCCAAAAGCTAATATAGCATTTCTTATATGGCTTTAAAAATTTTCGATCAAAAAAGTGACTCGTACAGCTTTCGTGAAAGCTCAATGAGCCGATCATTTTTTCCCGAGTGATCGTCTATTCCTCAAATTTGTACTTTTTAATATTTTAACTTAATACAAAACATTAAACTTACATGGCATGGACCTTGTCCGACTTCAGAGGTAGTGCAGATTTTGCTTGGCTCAATTATTTCCAAAAGGAAATTGTTCCAGGTTTTATTGCAGGTTTTCACGTCGACAACTTTCATTGGCAGGTATTGTAGATTAATTGGAGCATTTCCACCGACCTATAAAATTATTATTACACAAAAATTAAAATTAATCAAGGGAATACAATTTTTTATGTAATTGCCAGAAAACTGAAATTTTCATTATTTTACTAGCAGTTTAATGAAAATTTAAACAGATTTATAGACAATTTAAACGTATGATATCTTCAACGGTTTGTTTAAGTTGCTACTATCACTTAGGAAATAATACACGTGTATAAAAATCTAATAATTAGAGGTTTCACAAACAATTTAAAAATTTTCAAAATTCAAATTTAAAAAATTAGCACTTATACCTTTGATGATAAAATTTTATGAAAATGGACCTAAATATTATGTACTTTTAAATAAAAAAAAATGGCAAAAAACAAAAACTTGCCAAATTACGTAAACTCGAGTCATTGGTTTAAGGGTTACGCGGTCTCAAATTTATAACATGTCATCAAAATCAGCTGTTTCGAAATTTTCACTGAAATTAAACAAAAAACATACAATACTTACCCTGATATTTCCCCAGCCACTTAAAATTGCAGTAGCATTGTCGTATTTCACGCTATCATTTTCTGGCAATTTGACTGGCTGCACATTATTGTTGAAAGCGATGTCTTTAGTTAAACGAATGAGGCCGATGTCATTAACGGGGCCAACCCTACCAGGTAACTGAAAATGTATGTGTTAAATGGTCAATTTAAGGTCTTTCACAATTAAAATGAATTAATCAGTTTCTTAAGAGTCTTACAGTTTTATAATCATCGGAAATAATGGAAACATCAACTTTGTAAGATTTTCGCTCCCTGCCATCTCGTTTGTTAGTTCCAACGACTACGGAAAACTCCTCTGAAGGGAAACTGTCACCAAATATTATTCGAAAACATTATCGAAAATATTATTGGAAAACATTATTTGGTTATTAGTATGAATTTTTTCGTTTATTATTTATCTTAATAAATTCATAAAATGATATTCGAGGATTTAAGATTTAATTTTGAATTATTGAATAATTAAAAAGTCAATTATCAAAAGTATATTCAATTTTCATGCTGCATAATTATATGTTAAACTTTAAGAAAGTATTTAAAAATAAAATTCGGACTTAAAAAGTAACTTAATAGAAAAGATTTCATACTTTTTAAGGCAATGAGCAGCTGTTAGAATCCATCGTTTGTTAATGATAGAGCCACCGCAGAGGAAATTCCCAGAAAAAGTCAAGTAAACTTGGTAGGGAAATTGCCCAGGCGCCGCATCTTTACCTCCAGCAACGCGAAGAGCTGGTCCAGCTGTAAAAGTATATATTTTCTAAATGTAATGCGCGAACATTGTTCAATAAGGAAGAAGAATGTAATCTCGAATAGATTGACAAAGCGGAGAAACGTATAAGACTGTGATTACCTTGGGCAATAGCCAGTAGGCTGAGAATTACAATTGCTGCGAAGCTTTTCATGGTTATAGTCAGACTATTGAAGTTCGATTTCAAAGGCTTTTTATACCTTTCCTGTACAGCTACGTTCTAAGTATTGATAAATAATAATCTAAACAATTTTTCAATTTACAATTATCATTTTACTTGCAGCTAAATCGCAATAAAATGTATTGCGATTTTCTGTGAACAGTCTAATCTTTTAAGATTATATCGAGATTAAACTGTATTGATTTTTTCAGAAAATTACTCGTGTGAAAACTAGAATTGCGCAACAAATTTTCTCATCAAATTGAAGCATCACATTACAGAGCAAAAAAATGTTATAGTATGTGATAACAGATGTTGATAAGCGATTTAATCGAAATTTTTAAGTTGTAACAAGATGATAGTAACGATGCAATCTCCAATTATTTATACTATTTTATAAATTATGAAGTATTTCCTGTTTTAAGAAATGTCAAATTCAAATTAAATATATATCAAATTAAAAGATAAGAAAATGTCTTTGAGGAATAGCTGCACCTTTTGATACTTTGCTTTATTTAGGCTTTATTTATAAATTTACTGAATATAAACAGCACTAACTATTTTCATTAAAATCTAACTAACTTTTCACAGTGAATTTTAATTGTTCATTTTATAAACTGCACAAAATAAGTCTACCTCGAAATTATGGTAAATCGAAACTCTGGTAATATTCATGAGATTCATTACTGATTTTTTTTATTTTCGTCGATAAAAACAAACAGAGTTCATTCATTATTACAGAGTTTGACTTATGTTACAGATAAACGTGACAAGTGAGGGTTCAGGTCACACAGTGCTATAAACGTAGATTTTACATATCTATTAGGTGCATGGTACATAACTTTTAAAAATGTTGCGTTGTGTAGTTTGTTTTAAATAAGAGTATTAATATCAATTAAATTTTTTTCATAATAAATTCACCCACAAATATGGAAAGCGAAATAATTAAACCTCCATAAAGTATACGAAAAGCAATATATAAATCTTTGAAAGTCAAATTGTCGCTATTAGCATTGTCTTCGTTGACGTGAAAATTTGTGGTTGTTCGCGTTCTTTCTCGCTCCTGAATTAGATTGTGGAATCCCCCTTCGCACATTCTTGATATAATCCAGTTGATTTTCTTTTTGTATGGAGAATCTTCAGCGAAAATATAAGAAAATCCTCTTTCAAGTAAACTACTTTTTGAAACGTGAATGTTTCTATGTTCATAAATTTGAGAGCGCAAAAAGGACTTATTATAAATACAAACTTTGCCTTGCTCTGTAAAAAGACGATTGAAACAATCGCAAGCTTCCGTAATTTCATAAAAACGTTTCAGAATTTCCTCGTCTCCTATTAGATTTTTAAATCTTGGAATTCCCAAAATTGTAAAATTCGATTTGATTAAATCTTTAGCAGAATCAACAACCAATTGTCTTCTTGGGACACTCTTTATTGCTGTCAAGTAGCTTTGAAAGTAAGTATTAATTGGGTAGGTTAAAATTACTATTAAAAGAACCAGCACGCTTTTTTGTTTTTTAAAAACAGAAATATTTAAAATAATTCGGTATGTATCCAAAATAGCTAATGATACAGGTTCCTTTAAAGTCCATTTTAAGACCACTGAATAAATTATAAAAGTAACTATCAGTAATCCTAAGAACCTTGATCCGAAAATGCCAATCAGTCTATCAGAGTAATTGATGTAATCCATTTTGGATATAATTACCACTGCATATGAATCAATGTAACGTCCTTGTAATTTCCAGTAATCGCGGTAAAAATTACCTTGTAATGTTAAATCTACGGTACCTGAAAAAAGATCTTTTAGTACACCTACTGGTTTATTTTTATTAATAAGACCGCTCAGTCTGGTAGTTTTTATTGTTCTCTGTGCGTTTAAAACTTCAAGAATATTTTCCATAAGAACTTCAGACCAATGATGCATCTTAAAGTATCCACAATCGTTATTATTATTGTTGATTTGGATTTCGATTATTGTTTTAATGTTATATCCATTTAAATTTTTAACTTTGTCAAAATATAAAGTACTGCAGAATGATGAATCTATTTTACATAATTAACAGTTAATTAGTAAAAT
>UCOM01001069.1:0-51122 GCA_900474385.1 Ormyrus pomaceus
AAAGAGTACATAACTTTTGAAAAATCGAGCGTTAGGCCGAACAGACGCGGCTTCCTTCATATTTTAACATTAGAAAACATATCCCAAAGTTAGAGGAAAATCCATTACCCATATGTCATGTGTTCTCCTTGTGAGAAAAAAAGCAGGTTTTGCCAAAGCCAAATTCTTCAAAAATTCAATATCTCGGCATGAAAAAGTCCTCAAGTGTTCTAACTTGATTAATTCGATAAAAAAATGAAATATATCGTCGCAAATCCATCCCACTTCGCATTTCGCTCCTCGACCATTGCCGAACAATGTCCCCCAACCCCAAGCCTCTCTCCAGCCGCTCCGCAAATCATGAAGCAAAACTCTAACCGGGATGCACGACTGGTCCCAGGGGGTCGAAGCTGACGCGGTGCTCGGCGGTGTTGCGGGCCGCCTGCACCAGGTCCGAGAAGAATCGATGTCGTCTCAGGGCGAGTTCGTCGCGGGCGACGGGCGTCGCCGGCGGCTCCTGCATCCCGCCCAAGCTCTCCGATATCGTGCTATCCGGATCGTCCTCCTCCTGCGACAGCCATCGCGGCACCGGCGGCACTGCAAGGTGCCATCGAATGTAAGAGCCTCGCTCTCGTGTGCTGCTGCCACTGTCCCTTCGCTCCGCGAGGGGGGAGATTTATCGAAGGGTTATGGCACAGATCCGACCGCAGAGAGGAAACCAGCGTAAGCCACACCTTTGTCTGACCGCCGTGAAAAGTTTATACCGCCAGTTGGCTTTTGTTCGCGCGTTGCTGCTTCGGTCGTTGAGGGGATATTTTTTGTACTTTGGGAAGAAGTAATCCCAGGATGTGTATAAATATTAGTATTGTAGGATGGTGCTTTTTTTTTTTTGTGGAACATTCGATGCTTTTTGTACTATGAAAACAAATGAGATGCGACTATTTTTAAAATAAGAGTGTGGACTGAATTTTTACGCTGGTTTCCCCTTCAAGTAAGAAACCTTTTCCCATGAAACCGTTTATGCTTTGCATTTTTTATAGAAATTTAAATCGACCAAGTAGAGCAGTTTTGAAAGACTACTCCTATTTTAGTAAGTGAGCCTATTAAAGTTGGCCTTTCAACCAAGCAGAGTTGGCTCCTTTATTTAAACTGTCACAAACCTTTTGCAAGGATTTCATCTTAAATTTACTTAACGTGAAAAAAAACTCTAAAGAAAGACATTTCACGCTCTAACGAAGATGAAACGAAATAAACTCTGAGAACTCCGCTGGTTGTAAAGACTACGTAAACTTGAAGATTTAAAACTTCACCGGTGCAGTTAGTACTTGTCTCTAATCTAATTATAATTGTACAAGTTTTAAATTTTGCATAATGTGTACCAAGCAATTTTCAAGTAAATTATCATGTTCTATCTCAGGCTGGAGGACCTCTTTTTGTTTGCGCAGACTTGTGCAAAATGTTAGAAATTTAATTTAAAGTTTAAAAATGCTTAATGCAACATTCCAACGTAGTTTCATATTCATTAAAAGTAAAACACCGTTATTAAATTCTTACTTAAATTTGTTAGAAACAAGTTGCATTGTACCGACAAGTTTAAATAAAAGAGAAAGTTAAATTAATCAAGTTAGCTTTTACTGATAGAAAAATGTAATTATTATTTAAAATTATAAATATACAATCTATATAGTATGAGGATTAATAAAGGTATGAAGAAATGTTTGTTTAGTTGATACCTTCCAGATGATATTTGTCTACATATATTTGTTTTGTATCTCACTTAAGACTATCGCGCACGTAATATCTAATTGAAGTTTTCCTTATCGAAGTAATTTTGTGGTTATTGAAATTTATCCATTTGTGTGCTCAAATGAATTATACGCTGAAGAAGTTTTTAAACTTAGTCAATGAAATTTTGCTCGTTTTTAAGCATAAAAAATATTTCTCTAGTTTTAATTTTCACTAAAAACATTTTCATCCTTATTGATCCTTATACTACACTCCAGGCACATAAACAGGAAGAGTACATCGCCGCAAATGTTTTTCAGCACCAAAATCGTAAAAAACCTATGCTTGGTCGCTTTAAATTTATATGCATAATAATTAATAATGAACCATTTAAATTCCTAATAAACACAAACTAGTTAGATACTTCCGTTATTATACCGTGAAATTCGTTTTGGTATTAATGGAATAAATGACAGCACTCTTGGGGTTCAATTCCCTTTTGCCACATTCACAATACACATTTGTTAAAATAATTACATTTTAATAAAACAATTTATTAGATTTTACGTATCAATTCATATATTTATTCTGCAAAGTAAATTCTTTAAACCACTTTCTTTACCTACGGGTCTTAAGATAGTCTTTGCAAGAAAAGAGTTTTTTTATTTTATCCGTTAAAAAAATTACAAACTATCTTTTATTTGTTGAATCGGATGAAAACTTCATTTCATAAAAAGATTGCCTCATCAACTACATTTATCTAATTATTTAAACATTCGACAGTACCAACCGAAAACCTCTCCTAAATTTTTTAAAAGCAGAAGAATTCTAAATGTACGATCGTATATTTCAGCGATGAATATTTGATATCAATCAATTATTAAACAGAAGGGGAATAAGGCGGAAAAAACGTAAAAAAGAGAGCAGCTGCATGAATAATAAAAGAAATTTTGATTTCGCTTGCAAAAATACTGCCTCTCTCTGTTTAAAATAACCTTTCAGCTAGCCAAGAGGTACAGCTTTCCTTAAAAAGGAAACGGAAAATAGAGAAATTCGAAAGTTCTCAAAACTTGTTTAGATGAACTGGAAGTTTAGCAACTTTGAGTACAACGGCTGAGTAACTGTAATTGTGAGAACAAACTTTAAGGGTTCTTCTCCCCTAACCGTCTATTCACTGTATTTGCTTCCGTGCATTATTAATGAGTTAAGGCATATTCATGACGAAGCTTCTCTTGTTTTCATGCAACATGCTTCATTAATTTTGATTCGCATCATACGTGAGAATCCGCCATCTCTAAAAATGTTTAGCTGCTGGAACAAGAAATGGCGACTACTGTTACTATTTTACTATTGTGCAAGTTACTTTCAAATCTATTTGTTACATTAAACAACTACTTGATTCCATATAGCTATTTGAAATATTCATTCCAAGCTGACTGTTAATAATAAATGAATGAGCATGTCCGTGTAACCCCGCGAATTGTTGACAAAAATGCTACGATCGTGAATGGCAGAATGCACTTAGCATACTGAACAAATATTTGCTTATTGAATGATACCGTTGGTTAGCTGACTTTCGCAAACTCGTGTATTATGCAAACCAAATATTTACGTCCATTAAGAAAAATTAGTTCGAACGTAAAGTGCACAGCGTGTTAGCACTTGCCATTGTCTCTGAACTTGCTAATTAAGGCAATTAATTCCGTACTCATTCAATTAGCAGTGAAAAGAAAAAAAAACAATTCTATAAGTGAACCAGCACCTTTCTTTGCAAAGACTACCTTAAAAACCGTCTACAGCTGCATTGCCAAATTGAAACGGCGAGCTTTGTGAATCGCAAAAAGGCCAAGAGTGCGCTTAGAATACCTGGACGCGGTGGAATGTCCTTGATGATCTCGGGATCTTTAGCCAAACTCGCCGGTTCAAAGACCGAGTCGTCGCCCTCGTCATCTGGACCATCATCGATCGTTCTCTCGATGTAAGCCGTTTTAGAGCCACAAG
Organism: Ormyrus pomaceus; assembly: GCA_900474385.1. NCBI lineage: Eukaryota > Metazoa > Arthropoda > Insecta > Hymenoptera > Ormyridae > Ormyrus > Ormyrus pomaceus. The sequence goes on from UCOM01001069.1 coordinate 3,706, forward strand.
GCATGATAGACATCTTGGTAGTCTGCTCGTCGCTGCTACTTTTCGAATCGGCCTCGGTTTCGCAGCCAGTCTCGCTTCCGGGCGACGGTGGACTGGGCAAACTCTTGCTGCCAGGTGAAGATGGCTTGGAATCCTGGCGACTCATGACGGGGAGGAAGTCTTCGAGCGCGTGGCGCTGCGGCTGTTCCTCGGGTGGTGGCGGTGTGGTTTCCTCGTCCTCCCAAGGTGGAACGGGCGGACCGACGCGGGATAAAGCGATGCTATTCGGGCGGCGGTCCATCTCGTCATCGTCGTCATTGTCTTCTTGGTCGGTTGTTTCGGCAATGTCGAAATCGATCGGAGGAGGCGTGGGAAAGCTAGGCTCGGATCTGCCCTCCTCGTCCAATCTCTCAAACTCTGCAGCCTCTTCAGGTGGCGGTGTGGCTGGCGGCGGAATGTTCAATAGATCGCTGTTCACGGTGTCGGATATCGTTTCTGGAATGGCCTCAGCCTCCGTTGGGCAAACTCCCTGCATTATGTTTACCTCTACCGACTCTTGTTCAGCGGTGCAAATGACCTCTTTAACGTCGTTCTCTATCTTGTAAATCTCTGTCTTCTTGATCTCTTCGATGATTTCGACTTCGCAGAACGGTGGAGGTGGTGGTTGGTCATCCTCTACCGGACCGCTGGTACTTTCTTTATCTGGAACGGCTGCGATTGACATTTCTTCGTTGCTCAATTCGGACAATTGCTGCTGACTTCCGTCCTGGCTGGACGGCTGGATTTCTTTGAGTTCCTGATCGCTGTCTGCCTCGGCGTTCACTTCGTTGATTAACTCCTCCATGATCATCTCCTCGACGAGATCCGTCTTGCTCTTTTTGATTTGGTCGACAATTTCGTATTCACCCTCGTCCTCTTCTATCACCGTAACGACGTCTTCCTCGGTCTCGTCGCTTTCAAGTTTTTCCAATTCCGGTTTCTTTTCCTCTCCCCTAGCAATTTTTGCGTCGTCCGTCGCCGGGCTGCCGGTGGTTGATTCCTCTACAGTCTCTTCCCCGGATTCTTCCTTGATTTTCTCGAGTCTCTCCCTCTCGCCCCTGCGTATTTCCTGCACGATCTTTACGGCGCAATTCAATATTTCGACGACATCCTCCTTTATAGCCTCCCTGTCCACGTTTTTTTCTACAATCTCGTTTTTCAAGCCTCTGACGTCGCCGTTGACTTCGACGACTATTTCCTCGACTCCGTTTGGTCTATCCTCCACCCCGTTTTCCTCTTTTAGTTGTTCCCTGCTAACCAGAGCCTCCGCAACATTGGCCTCTTGAGTGTTTGCGTTTTGGCACTTGAATTTCTTGGCGAGTTCCTCCTCAATTTCCCTCTCTTCCTCATCGTCATCCTTCTCATCCTCATCGTCGGATGATGATTCTTCGGAGCTCGAGTCATCGTCCTCCTCGTCCATTTCCCTTTCGGAGTCATCGTCGTCCTCCTCTTGACTCGTTCGCCTTGATGATTTTCCGTGACACACGCAGCACTTGAACATCTTTCTCGCTTGCTTTTCGTTTGCTCTTTAATCTTATTCCTGGCCTCCCTGAGTCGTCTCCACTTGAGCTATTCGATCCTTCCGAGAGAGCTAATATTATACACGAAATAACAATTTTCTCGACTTACAAGTTGCAGTAGTAACTGAGATAACGTCAAATATTTGTATGTAGACATATATATCTGTAGATTTAGGGCCTTTTATAGAATTTTCTTTACACTATACTTCGTTTCATTCTATAATTCCTCTTCTTTCACATTTATATTTATTTTATAGTAGAGCCTTCGATTTGTTTTCTTGTACGTACAATATATCGAACTATATATAATATATACGCTTTTATAAAGTTGTATTATCGGTAGTAAATTCCATCAGTCAAAATTCATCTATGAATTTGTTCAACCATAAAAATTTATAAGAAAACCGTAACGTAACGACGCAGCAATAAACTTCTTCAATATAATAATGATCTACGTAACAAAATTAACGGCAAAAGTATCAGACATAAGGACTTGACAGGAGGATCACGTAAAGCTCACCGGTGTAACATAATCAACGGGTACAATCTCGCACCCTCCTCTTCAACTTTCTTCCTCCTCTCCCATGGAGTTGAACCTTCGTTGCAAGTAGGCCATACATACAGAGCGGCGAGGAAAAGGCTGCGGGGCTGCAGGGGGGGCGGTGGGGAAGATCTTCCTTCGATTATCTCCCTCTTACGAAGAGTCCTCGGGAACGATCGATGAGAGAGAGAGAGAGGTCAGTCTGCGTTGTTTTCCTCGCTGATCATTGCCCGCTGGCCGCTCGTTAATTGCTGCGCGGGACAATTAACTCTCGGCGGGCCGGGGAATCGATTGCCCGCTCGGTGAGAGCAGGGGCGCGCGCGCCTCCGTCAGCCCTTCTCACATGCTCGGCACGAGCGGCCTTTTTTGCACTAGGCGGAAAATGCAGCCGGGCGACGCGCGCGAATTTTCACCATCACAACGGCGGCGGCGGTGGCAGCGTCCTCGCACACATCAATCGAACCAAAGCAGCCCGGTGGCGCGCGCGCGCGCGCAAGCGAGCGCTCCCGACTCTCTTCCCCGCGGCCGCTGGACCGCTTCTTTTTCTTTTTGGCTCGGCTGGCCGGACCGGTGTGTCGGGAGACTCTTCCTCTTTTTCGATTATCTCCGCTGGAACGAGTAAGCCGGGCGCCGTCGTCGTCGTAGCCGTCGAGTTTTTCCGCCGCCACGCCTGACAAGTCCACGCCTCTCCCTCTCGCCTCGGCGGATAACAGGCGGATATGCCCGTGCCGCTGCTGCTGCTGCTGCTACCGCTGCTGCTGCTGCTGTGCTGATGCTGCGCGACGACGCCGGAGGGGAGCCAGACTGGGGGAGGCCGGCCGGGGGACGATTCTGCGACTGCGTCCGCGTCTGCGTTTTGGGGGTCGTTGCAGCCGCGCACGCCGGGAAAAGGGGCTGAGAGCGCCGAGAGAGGAGTATATACTTCCTTACGGCGTATATGCACTCTCGCGGCCTAGGAGCTTCCTCTTCTGGCTGGCGAGACGTAGACGGCGCGCTCGCCGTGTTAAGCTGCTCTTCTTTCTCTTTTTTGCCCACCGGTTATACTTTGCGGCCGCCGATGATTCTTTTCGCGAACGCCGGCTGCCCGTTTTTCGACCGTTCGGATTTACAATGCCGACCCCCCGACTTACCGACATTGTTTCGCGAATATTTAGGTGCGGGACTGACTCTGAAAAAGCTGGCTTACATATTCATCTTCTTTTTCGCTCCTCAAGCTATTCTCCTTCGGGTGAAGTTCTTGAATATTTTAGGTTTTTTAAGCCAGAATCCAAGGCATGCAGTGCTGTATAAACCCTTAGTTACTGATCATGTACAATCACTTGCTCGGCTAATTGACTAAAACCCTGTCAATATTTCAGCCCGGTTATTGTTCGAGGTATCGGCGGAATAGGTGTTAAAAAATCAATGTCGCGCGTTTGCAAGCCTCGGCTTCCGCGACTCGAGAAGTATTGATAGAATAGGGTGTGTGGGATCCTTAAGAGCGTCTGAGATTCGAGTGTTTGTGTGATGAAGCAAAAGGGAAGAGGACAAGATGCAGTCCCAGGGGGAGAAACTTAGGCGCATCTCCAAAGACACCGGCGTATAACAAAACTTTGCCTCGGACGGAGGTAGTCGCGTGCAAAATAGATGGACTGGAATTTTCATATTTGAGGTAGAGAGAGAAGTCGGAAATTTTTCTTTGGCCTGCTCGCCGCCCGGCTTTTCCGACTTTATGGAAAAATATGCATTACTTTAAAATCGGTTTATGAATACCAATGAATTTATTTACTCGGAAAAAATATATATATATTTATTAATAAAATAGCACTCAAATATAAATTGGATGCTGTCGTCAAGAAATTATTACTTTTTAAATAAAGTATATTTAAATTTATTACTTTAGTGTGCGCGTATTGGCACTAAACCTTTATGAAAATCATAACTTCTTTAATAATTTAATAATAAAATGTTTATTACTACCGCCATTACATAAATTAAAATTAAAGTAATACTTTCAAAAATTATAGTACACTTTACCAGCTCTACACTTTGTTCGTAAACATTTTCATTGTTTCGATTTATTAAACCATTAATCTCTTCATTTTCAAAAGCGCACAGTGTTTTTGCATTAAAAATAATTTTATAAGTAAAACTAAATCGTATCGTATTACGAATTCATTCTACTCTTCGCCAGCACAAGTTGCGCCTGCTGATAAAAGGATTTGGGTTTCGGAAGAAATTGAATGCAGTTGACACTCGAGTGTCAGGATCGTTGTCTGCACTCTTACCCTCTTCTAAGGTGTCAGGGACAAAGTAATATTAAAGATGCACGGCGCTTCTGCTATAAGAGGCGGCTTCTTTTAGCATGGAAATGCTCGCCGCAGTCAGTCAAAATATGGCCCTTACTTTTCGTATATAGGAACATATAAAGTATGGAAAATTTTTAAAAATTACTGTAAATAACTCCTGAAGTTTTTATTACTAAGCAGCATACATTTTTATCTTTTAAAATGTTAACAATACTATATACTCACACCGAACATATCCCACACAAAAAAACTCTGCATGCCTTTGTTTTTGTCTATATATAGATATATAGAATTAATGGTGTGTAATTTTCACGTGTTGAATACATTCTCTACTACTATTGAAATTTTATTTTTCGATAAAAAAAACATTTGTTTTTTCATTTCAGATAATAACAAAACAAAACATTCTCTTATAAAATCTAGCAGTTAATTGTATGTTAAAATATTCACTGTTCCAAAGTCATTATAAAAAGAAGAAAATATGTCATATTTTCAAAGTAAGTGCTATTGAACGTAATGCGTCGTAAGAGGATTTTTCGCATAGTGAATATATAGATGCTTGTTCTAGTTTGAATTTACTAACCAGAACAAAGTCTTCTTTTGATAGGAGAGGATATACTTAATACATCGTAAGAACATATACTTTATTGGTACTTGAAAAAAATGTTCATTGAATTTCAAAATCAATTTAAATTTTTAGTATCAATAACTTTGAAAGACTAACATTTTATAATCAGTTCTTAAAATCTGGTAAAATGGTTTTGTTTACATATTTTTTTTCTAAAAAATATACTTAGGGTGAAATAGTATAATGCAGTAACAATATATATAGATTTAGTTAAGTACACAGATTTTTTCGGTGCTTTAGAGGATCGATGACCTTAAAAATATAATGGCTTTAGAAAATGTAAGTGAACAGCATTTTCGCCCTAAAATGGTACAAACTTCAAAATTGTAGTAACATAAATTCCACTGATGTAGGTGTAAGAATCGAATATTCTAGAAATCGTTTGTTCTACTTGCATAAAATATATTTTGAAAAATATTATATCATTTTTATAAGAAAAAGTGGGAATATTAGCTAACTTGTATCACATTTTATTGCAGAGAATATTTTTCTTGTAATAGATATTGTCACGATAAACGCGCACTCTTAATTGCTTGATTCCTTAATAACCGTAAGTCATTCGACAATATTGCGTTTAAACTCTGCCTGTTATTATTGCAAAGTATAAATTATTGAAAAATGCATCCTTCTCTAAAAAGCGATTAATAAATTTTTTAAATCTTACATCCAAGTACCCCGTCTAGTTCAGTTTAAAAATAATCTGCACCCGTAAAGATATTACTAAAACTTTAGCATTCTAGCTTTACTAAAACTATAATAAATGATTTATCGGCATAGAGCCTTGTAATCGCTTAGATTTTTGGCACCGAAACAAGTAAGTCCATAAACATTAGAACGTAAAAAGCTAATGGATCGTACGTTTCAGTCGTGTACCGTCGTGTCCTATGTACATTTAGGCATACATTTTATATTTTAATGAGATTGTCGGAAAGATTTTGCCGGAATAGATGATATGACTCATATATACAGATGCGACTCGTATCTTAACTGTAAACACGACATTTACAACTGTAATTAAGTTATTATTATAGCATAAGCGCTTAAAAAAAGGATGACTAAATTGTCGATGTTAGTTGTTGTTACATAATTTTAGTTTCCTTGTTCGTTTTTTTCGCATGATGCATCATGCAATAAGAATGTCATACGAAATTTAAATATTTTTATATTTTTTGTACATTTCAAATAAGTGGTCTTAATTTAAAATACATTTATTATTTCAGAGTTAGTAGCTTAATAATAATTAATCGTATTTAATTGTTTATGCAAATCAGATTTTCTTTCTGATGAAATTATTTCAAAATTAATTTTGGAATTTACGATTAATTAAAAACATTTGGTAAAAAAATAAATCTTAATCAATTCAAATTTACCTTTAAATTTTCTTAAGTATATAATGAGGCAAAAAATAATTTAGTATTTATTATTTATTGAATAAAATCGCACTTGTAACCGTTTCTGCGTATTATTTTGAAACTCAGCAGAGATAGAAAAGATGACTAATTACTGGCATTGATCCAACTGAAAGCGCTGATCTTATCCTTTGGAAAAGAATTGTAAAAATTTCTTTAAATTCCTTATAACGCAATGAATCAAAAATGCGAGGCGGCATCGCGCATGAATAATGCAGCCCATATCGATATCAGTCACATTGTAACTGAAATGCCAATCGTAGGCGCATACTCGCCTTTGATGTTTACCAAATATTGACTCCGGTTTTCAGTAAGCTCAATTGACCAAAGTCTCGTTGAAGCGGCAATTTAATTGATAATAAATAACCACATTGGATTTATCATTCCGAACATAATGAGCCAGCGCGAAATAAATTATGTCGCGCGAATTCCGAAAATGCGAGTACTTGGCACACTTACCCTATTCTCCAAAGTTGGTTTCTAACGTTGCTATTAATAACTTGTAGCTCTTACAAATAATACCAAATCTTCTCCATCTCAACTAAAAAAAAAAGTGATATCGCCCGGCGGCGCGTTCGATATCGACGAAGGTAAACATCGGCGTTCCGAACCAAAACCGGCAATGATTCACCGAATAAACAACATCAAAAAGCCTGTCGCAGCTAAACGCTCGGATCTCCAAGCTTAACCGACTTAAAAACCAATCGTGAAATCATCGGTTTAATCACTCGACTCGAGAAAGAGAAAAGACGTCATGCGACAGGCAAGCGGGGGCAGGCAGGTGCGTCCCAAAGCTTAAGCGTGACTCAGAAAGCTGCAAGTCCCCGTGTAATTTTCCGTTAAAAATCCAGTCGACCAGGATCGATTAAGCCCCCTCGCGTAAGGATATAAAATCCTTGAAAACCCAACGGTAAACGTACGCGGTACGAGGAGGAAAGAAAAAAAAGCGGCGCATACGGCGCACACGCCTCCCCCACCAGACGCAGCGGGGCAGCATCTCTCAGCTGAGAGCGCGAGAGACTGAAGCAATGACCGAAAAAGGCCCCGGTGTCGGCTTTTTCGAAAAACTACGGCGAGCGAAAAACTGCACTGCACGCGCCGCTCGGTGTTCGATGTTTTCGCAAAGGTCCGTATATACGTTACGGTGATATGTACCGGAGCTACGGATGGAGTGAGCGGACTCGCTACGTGTGCATGTATACGTGTAACGCCTGGCTCTTTTCCCTTTTTTCCCACGACGGCGAAAAGCCGAGACAATTGAGTCCTTGATCCGGGAGCGCGGTTTTCACTTACCTTTTTTGGTCGACGAGGAGGAAACGTCCCGGCAAAGTCTTATAGCGGCACTGCGACGATGGCACACTGATGCCGAGTGTCAACGAGGAGGTTGGACGACGCGGCGACTGAACCTTTCGGCGAGCGAACTACTGCTCACGACGAACTGACATTAGCGCACACACGGATTGTCTGCCTGTCTGTCTGTCCCGATATAGCTCTGTCTCGCTTCTCTGCACGTATGCACTCGGATAACCCACACAATCAAACGAAGGCGGCAGGACGCTGCTGCTGCTGCTGCTGCGATGCCGATGTATACCACGAATATACAGTAGGCTGTCGGGGCGTTTGCCGGATACGCCGATCGGATCCCCACGTAGCGGCACCAGCGATCACCTAAGGAAAGTGCACCCTGGACTTTTTTTGGGCGCATGCGCAAGCTCGAGTTCGCGGTAGCTCACAGAAACGTGACTTTTGATAAATTTGGCCGCGCGCGGCTTTCAATTGTCTTTCATTGTTGAGTTATATTTTCGTTTGTCGTTCGAGTAATGAAAGTCTAAGGCATCATAATAGATTTAGTTTCAAGTTTTATCAGACTGATCGACTGGTTCTATTATAATTTGCACGCCTTCGTTGCGTTTAATTAGAGTTTGATAAAAAATATATTTTTTATATCGATTTTTAACGTATAGATATAGGTATATTGTAAAAAAGTTTTGAATTTTTGAATTGCTTTATTATCAATATTTTTAACAACAAATGCTCTATTGATAAAGCAGGATTCTGCAAGTCGCGAAGTTCTGCAAGTTGTAAGCCCATCAGTTCGAGATAATATTTTATAGCGCAGTTATTTTATTTCAATTATTTTATATAACAATTTATATAATTAACAATGTTATCTATTGTATTTTAAAGAAGGTAAGTCAATTTTTAAGGATATAATTTTTAATTTTAGATTGAATAATAACTTCGTTTTCTAATTAGCTTATTCACAGACCGAAACAGTTAGTAAGGTTATACACTCCCACGTAAGGTGGTTGCAAATTAAAAATATCGAACAAAGTTAAAAGCAAGTAGCATAAAATGAGTACAAAATTTGTATTCTTGGAGTCTATGGACATATTGGGCACAATTCCACAGTATCATACATTTTTATTGGCATTTGTCGTACTCTGGATTGTTTGGTTTTTCACCAAAAGGCGATATCAGTCGGCAGATAATTTAAGCGATGACGAACTTGACAGGAAATTAGAAGAATGGAGGCCAGAACCTCTGATATCAGAACCAATAAAAAATCATGCTTCATTGAATCCTAGAAGAATAACGTCTCGAATTGGAAAAAGAATTATTGTTGATGGAAAAGATTGTTTGAACTTGGGAACACACAACTACTTAGGTTTAACTGAAAACACTGAGATTGAAAAGAAGGCAATTGAAAATGTTCAGAAATATGGTGTTGGGTCTTGTGGACCAAGAGGATTTTATGGAACAGTAGATGTTCATCTAGAATTAGAAGAACGCTTAGCACAATTCATGGAAATGGAAGAAGCTGTTGTTTATTCTTATGGATTTAGTACAATTGCATCTGCCATTCCTGCTTATTGTAAAAGGAAAGATATAATTTTCGTTGACGAGAAAGTTAACTTTTCTATTCAAAAAGGTCTTGATGCCTCTAGATCAAACATTAAATTTTTCAAGCATAATGATGTTCAAGATCTTGAAAGATTATTAAAGACTCAACCTGGTTTAAACAAAAAAAATTCAAAAAATATTGAAACAACCAGAAAATTCTTGATTGTAGAAGGTATTTATATGAACACAGGAACAATTTGTCCTTTGCCTGAACTAGTAACTTTATGCAGAAAATATAAACTACGAATATTTGTTGATGAATCTATTTCATTTGGTACATTGGGAGCTACTGGAAGAGGTGTTACTGAGCATTTTCATGTTCCAAGACATGAAATAGATATGATTATGGGTAGGTATTAACTAAAAATAATTATATCTTTCCAATTTATGCAAATAATTTCATTTATTATACTGATTATTTTCAATATTTTGCAGCCTCCTTAGAATGGTCTATAGGTTCGATAGGTGGCTTCTGTGTAGGATCTCATTTTATCATAGAACATCAAAGATTATCTGGATTAGGCTATTGCTTTTCTGCATCTTTACCTCCACTGTTAACTGCAGCAGCTATCACTTCTTTAGATATTATGGAGAAAAAACCTCAACTATTTAAAACACTGAAAGAGAATTGTTATACTTTTCACAAAGGCCTTCAAGAAATAAAAGATATTGAATGCAACAGCTTTCCAGATTCACCTACTAAACACTTATGTTTAAAGAAGAGACTTAACAACGACCAGGAAGAAAAACTACTTAAGCAAATATCTGAAAAGTGTTTTGAGAATAATTTAGCTGTAATCAGTCCTGCATATTTACCTTCTGAACGGGAACAACCGCGACCTAGTCTTAGAGTATGCATTTCTGCTGCTTTGAATCAAAGCGACATTAACTTTGCTTTAAAAACATTAGAGCTTTGTATTACAGATGTTTTGTATAAATAACACATACTTTTCTGATCAAATTATTTAATTTGTTTAAAATAAGGAGTTATGTAAAATGAAAATATAGTATATTTATTTCATGAAATAAAAAATTTTGATCTTTTGGTTAAATGCTGTATTTTTTTTTTTAAATACGTATTATATCGTTTTTGTCAGTTTTTAAATAAAATTATATATTATTTTACTTTACCGTTTTTAGACAGAATCAATATTTCTTTTTTATAAATTTGATATAAATTTTGTATACCTTGATATACCGACACAAGTGATAATAAGTATTTTAATAATTTAAATTAAAACCTAAAAATAATTTAATTATTAAAATTAGAAAATAATTAAATGGGAAATTTTGAAAAAAGATCTAACTTTTTATAATTTTTAATTTTAAAGTAGAATACAGTTTGCCTACCGCGATTGCGACGCCACCATTGCCGCGACGGCGACCACTCGACCATCAGTCGCAAGTCGCAACTTCCGGATTTCTCGTTCATTCACGTCCACCTTCTTGCCGAGGTATGTATTGTCTGAAATGCTCTGTTGAGATTAATGTTTTTTTCTACATTTCAAATGAAATTAAATATTAATATATACTTAAATGATCATAAAGAATTATGAAATAATTTATTGTTTAAAAAAAGCTTAAAAATATATAGAATTATGATAAATTAAGATTTTTTGGTTATGTTACCACGTGGCGCGTCTATGCGCTATATACATTCAGCTTTAAAATTCAAACAAAGAATAATAAAAATAAGCCATTTATAACTTTAAAATGATGAAAAACTTTACGTCCGAGCGGCCGATCAGCGTTCAGAAGCTAGAAATAGCTGAACCCATCTGTTCGCCGGCTTCGTTGTTGAAAAATGCAGTTACTGCAGTCTGATTTAAAATTATTAAACTTCAATTACTTAAAATTTAATTACAACAAAGTTTAAAAATAGAATTATTATTTTTCAGTCCTTAAATCTCCGTAAGGTATCCCTACACACTTCAAGATGGGTAGGGAGGACAAGGCATCCTGGAAAGCAAGTTATTTCAACAAGCTTATCGTGAGTATTTTTGTTTCTATTAATTAAAGGAAATAAAATCTAAAATTAATATTAAATTTTTTCTAAATTTTATAGCAACTTTTAGATGACTATCCAAAATGCTTTATTGTGGGCGCGGACAATGTCGGGTCAAAGCAGATGCAACAGATTCGTGTGTCTCTACGAGGTTCTGCTGTTGTTCTTATGGGTAAGAACACCATGATGAGGAAAGCCATTCGTGGACATCTCGAATGTAATGCAGCTCTAGAAAAGTTGTTACCACACATCAAGGGTAACGTTGGCTTTGTCTTCACTAGGGGAGACCTTGTTGAAGTCAGAGATAAGCTTTTGGAGAACAAAGTCCGTGCTCCAGCTAGAGCAGGAGCTATTGCTCCGTTGGCTGTTGTTATCCCAGCCCAAAACACTGGCTTGGGTCCTGAGAAGACCTCTTTCTTCCAGGCTTTGAGTATCCCAACCAAGATTTCTAAGGGTACTATTGAAATCATTGTAAGTATTATTGAAAAATTATGGAATATTAAAATTAAACAATTACAGCATGATTATAACATAAGACAATATTTGATTCTCCTTGATTTTTTTGTACGTCTATGAAATTAATTTTAAAAGTTATGTTTAATAATTGCAGTTTTTATCACGATAATTAACAATTATAATTTTACATTTCAGAATGATGTCAACATCTTGAAGCCAAATGACAAAGTAGGAGCTTCAGAAGCTACTCTTCTGAACATGTTGAACATCTCTCCATTCTCATATGGTTTGATTGTTCAACAAGTATATGACTCAGGCACTATCTTTGCTCCAAATGTCTTGGACATCAAGCCAGAAGATCTCCGTGACAAATTCATGGAGGGAGTTGCTAACTTGGCATCTGTTTGTTTAGCCATTAGCTATCCAACTATTGCCAGCGCTCCTCACAGCATTGCTTATGGATTCAAGAATCTGTTGGCTATTGCTGCTGTTACTGAGATCGACTTCCCAGAAGCTGCTACTATCAAGGAATTCATCAAGGTATTTTAATTCTCAAATTTAGAGTAAACGTGGATAGAAACTAGAAATAACAAAACCCATCTAATCACTGTGAATGACTTGAAAGTTGAAAAATGCATTTTGTGCAGTCTGATAATAAAATAAATGCAATTTTTGTTGTACAATAAATTATAATAAAATATTCAGTAAAATAATATTTAAATTTTGTTTACAGGATCCAAGCAAATTCGTTGCCGCTGCTGCGGCTTCTGCTGCACCAGCTGCTGCAGCTGCTGAGAAGAAGGAAGAGAAGAAAGAAGAAAAGAAAGAAGAGTCTGATTCTGATGAAGAAGACTTGGGCTTTGGTCTCTTTGACTAAGTTTCCCATCATTGACAGTACCTGGCTACGAACATACATTGTCTGTTACTGATGCTTTTCGCTGACGTCCGAATAAAGTACCAGGATTTTTAAAAACGAAATTTCTGCTATTTATTCTTTGTGCTTCCTATCATAACCAATTCAAATAATTTCCATTGTTTTTAAATTTCTAATATATAAATTATACAAACTTTATTTTAGTAGTAAACTAAAATTAATTTTTCCAAATGCGAAATTCCTGATAAAATTTGAACTTAGTTTCAAGACATGAAATATTTTTTAAAAATACTTTTTTAAAAGCAAATTACTTTTAATTGAAAATCGGTAAAAATATATTGATAAAGAAAACAATTTTAATTTAATTAAAATTAACGAGAATTATACCTTTATATTTACAACTAGAAATAATCTTGAAAATATTAACATTAATCACGAAATGATAATAAATTAAAAGGAAGCAGGCTGTTTGACTGGTTTTTATCTATAATCAACAAATCAATTTTTTGTCATTGACCGATTTATTTCTAGCCAACTACTGATTTCTAAAAAGTATTAAATGCAATTATACATGATATTAGAAGTCTAAAGCGTGACCAAATAATAAAATCCTAATTTCATACAAAACTTTAACCATCAAAAACGAGAAAAATCGAATAAGTGATAACGGCCTGCTTTCCTTTAATGTTATTAAGTTAAAATTTTCGTTTTTATTAAAATGATATTTTTTGATGAAGTCATCATCATATTTTTCCATTTATTTTAAAAAATCATTTTAATCTTACTAGAAAAAATCATATCTTATCTGAAGTATAATTATCTCTTTTTTTTCGAAGATCTTTTTTAACTTAATTTTAGACTAACGATTTAATCATTTTAACATTCAAAAATTATTTACAAGGAAATTTAGTCTCAATTTTGTATTTATCTTTAATAAGAAGTAAATTATTCAATAAGTTGCATTGAAAGTAAAGTTTTTAATTATCTTTGATACAAAGTATAAATTATGCAATGAGTTACGTTAAAAAGATTTTAATGCATAATTAATTAAAAACAGTACTAGGCTATTTTCCAGCGTCACAAATTCGCTATTTGTGAATTCACTCGCTTTTATCAAGTTATATCATCAAGCTTTAAGTCCTGGAATAATGACAGCAGTGTCATGGAGAAACAATGTAGCAGCCGACTTTAGCAGTGTGTAGCAATACTGCAAATACATTGCGTGCGCTGAATATTTGTGCTCAGTCATCGTAGACCGTCCATAAACTTCTGAAGGTGTATTCGACTTCCAATTAACAATTAACAATCAAACGATATGAAACGGTTTTGAGATAACTTTTATTTCAACAATGAGTACCTGTTTTCAAACTATTGCGCGAAGTTTTGTCCGTAATGTACATGTGATTCATTTTTTCTTTTTTTATCTCTGATACTTGTATGTATACTAATTTGAAACCCAGACGGCAAAACTACTCTAAATGAATTCTGTTTTAAGTCAATTCTGTTTGAAAAGAATTTGTTTTGAATACGTCTGCAATGTGGAAAAGGCATTCAACATTTAAAATAAAATTTTCTGTAAATTGATTTTTTTTTCCTGTTTTTTATTTGATCAATAGCTTTAAATATTTTATTTTCATTAAATACTACTAAATTAGGCAATCATCTCTTAGAAAACTTTCGATTTTATGAACTTTTAAATTTGTTCACACATGAATAGAATTCAAGATACTTTTACTTCTGACCCTGAATATTCACTTTTGATTTTCAGCTTTCCCTTGACCACGGCTATTTCGTTCTCATAGTATGTACCTAACAAGGCCTTGAAAAACATTACGTATTAGTTTTTCGTGAACTGGATTCTTTTTTTTAAGGCTCGAATTCATAATCATGAGATGATTTTGAAACGCAACTATCCATGCTTTTCCATAAAACAGGTGCTAAAAGGACAAGTTTCGAATGGACTTACATTGTGACTATGAATTTCAGCCTTACCTAAGCATTCGTGCTTCTCGAGTGACCGGCGGTGCAGTTAGCGGCGGCAAGTTCGAGTTGCAGCAGCGTGTAACTTCTCTTTTTTGCCTGGAGTAAACATTAGTCGCGCCGCCGCCGTTGCTCGCTGCGCGTACGCTTACTCTTCGTATACAGACGCGTGCGTGCGTACACACACTCATACTACAGTGACTAAACAGAGCGCTCGGCTCTACTACGGAATTCTGCACGGCATTTGCTCGTGTGCCTCCGTGCATGTCGCACAGTCATTCGCGCGGCACTGATTCGATCGGATCGGATCGTACTCGTTATCGATCAGTACTCTTGCTGCTGGTGTAGCAATCGTGTGTCAGCGATTACCTCGTGGTGCATCGTTGCCAGTACGCGTGAGAAAGTTCAGTGGGTCAGTTCGTGATAATGGGTCTGCTGTCGGAGGGAAGTCCGCTCGACTGGGAGGAGACCAAGAAATACGCCGATCATGTGAGGAAGCATGGAGTCATACAGTTTATTAACCTGTACAAGAGGCTTAGAGATAGGCAGGGCGACGTACTCAAATGGGGAGATGAGGTTTGTTTACCTTTCCGTCAGGCTTTTTTATCTTTCCGAGAATATTTAACCGCCTTTTTGTGGGCTTGCTTTATTGCAATTTTATCTGCTGTATATCTGCAATACTTATAATCTGCTGCAATTTTACTTTTTTTTTAACTGCTTATTACTTCGTAAAAAGCAAGAGTCGCTTTACATAGTGCAAGCAGAAATTATTTATTCCAGGTTGAAATCTATTGTTATTATACTATTATTATTATTATTATTATAAAAAGTTTTTATAAACTTTTCCATTTATACTTTTTACTTATAGTCCACTTTCAAATAATTGACAGCTCATGTTCTTGACAAAAATATTGTCCTAGAGGGTGTATTAATTAAATTTGTTTCCAACAAATATTCATTTATTTGCAGAACATTCATAGAATTCTAAAAAAGGTATTTTTAAAATATTTCCTTAATTGATAACTGTAAAGATAATTTTGAGGAAAATCTTTTATTGTAGTAAAATGAAGTACAACCATTAGTTTAATTATTTAAGAAATATTACATAATTAAGATAGGATGCATTAATTATTTTTCCAAATTTGATTCTGCAATTTAATACCAATACTGTGTCATATTTAATATCATATTGTCTTTCTTATCTGATACAAATTTGCAGTTACTGATCAACTTATCTTGATTTAACACATTTTTATAAGTGTTCTTGTTTATTATCACACTTGCATGATGATTTCATAGATTTAAATTCTTTTATTTTCATTGACGTAATAGATTAATAACAAGGGAAATTTTTATTATTAACATAACATTCTGTATTGCAACAAAAAACTTTGGAGTCATAAAACTACTTATTGTATAAAATTAAATATTGAATCTTTTGTCCTTGAAGCTTTTTTGTATTGTTTCAACAATGTAAATTTTTTTAATGGAATATTTGAGATCATTGGAAATCTGAATATGATAAGACTAACTTTTTATTTACGTCATGCATATATTAAAAAAAACTTGTTTTCTTAGGTGGAATATATTTTGGTGAAATTTAATGATGAAGAAAAAACTGCAAAAATATCTTTAAGAGCAGAAAAATACCTGCATCTATTACAAGAAAAGGAACGCATAGATCCAAAGTGAGTATCAAAATTTATTAAATTTATTAAATTATTTAAATTTATTCTTCTATTTCTCTTTTTATTGGTTCATATATTACCATCACCTGGGGTAAACTCATTTAAATAATTTTTTTAAGCAATGTAAAATCCTTGTGGCGTCCAGAATATGGAGCTTACATGATTGAAGGGACACCTGGCAAACCATATGGAGGACTATTGGCTCATTTTAATGTTGTGGAAGCTAATATGCAATATAGGAGACAAGAAGTCATTAAGTTACTGGAGCCTGGAGAAGTTATAATGTCATTAACTAATTTTCCAAGGTTAGTTCATTTAAAAATGATCAAAACTGTATTAGAACCAATTAGTTTTGATGACAATGATAATTACCATACAGATTAGGTGCTCCAGACTCTACAGACCCTCCAGCTGTTCCTACTCCACAAAGTGGAGCCTCTAGAAGTTTATTCTTCCCTGATGAAGCTATTTTCTCAGGCCATCCAAGATTCAAAACGTTAACTAGAAATATTAGGTGTCGCAGAGGGGAAAAAGTGGCCATCAATTTACCTAGTATAAATCTATATTTCTTAATTATTTGCTTTTAGTTCAATAAAATAAAATTAAATGAAATAAAATAAAATTATTTTCCAGTTTACAAAGATGAAAATGTTAATCTCCCATTCAAAGAAAATTTGAAGGATTTGGGGGATGATGGTACAAGTGAAAAAGCAGCAAAGGAAAATCATGTTTATATGGATGCCATGGGATTTGGTATGGGTTGTTGTTGTTTACAACTTACTTTCCAAGCTTGTAATATTGAAGAAGCAAGAACTTTATATGATCAATTAACACCACTGTGCCCTATAATGGTAAATATGTGTCATGGAACATAATTTCTTTTTTAAATAAACGTGCAAATGCTAAATTAGCATGTCTCTCGTGCATGCCTTACAGAATATTTATTTCACGTTCGACAGTTGGCTCTTACTGCTGCCTCCCCAATTTACCGAGGTTACTTATGTGATGTTGATTGCCGATGGAACGTTATATCGTGTTCAGTTGACTGCCGAACTGCAGAAGAACGTGGGTTGACGCCTTTGAAAGAAAACAAATTTAAAATCAACAAGTCAAGATATGACTCTATTGATTCTTATCTCAGTGAACAAGGAGCCAGGTATAATGATGTACCACTAATCTATGATAAAGATATTTATCAGCAGCTTCTGGATAATGGAATTGATCAGCTACTTGCACAGCACATCGCGCATTTGTTTATAAGAGATACAGTTTCTCTTTTTTCTGAGAAAATTAATCAAAATGATCTTGAAGATACTGATCATTTTGAGGTAAAATATCTACTTTTACTTTCTAAGATTAAACTCTTTTTCTTTTTTTTTTCAAAGTAGATAGATTTTAATTCATTTAAATTTATAGAATATTCAGTCGACAAATTGGCAAACTATGCGATTTAAACCACCGCCTTCTAATTCATCTATTGGTTGGAGAGTTGAATTTCGACCTTGTGAAGTACAAATTACAGATTTTGAAAATGCAGCTATTGTTTGTTTTGTAGTTCTTTTAACTAGAGTAATTTTGAGCTACAAACTTAATCTATTAATTCCTATTAGTAAAGTGGATGAAAATATGGCAAGAGCACAAAAGAGAGATTCGGTTAAAGCAGAAAAGTTTTGGTTCAGAAAAGATATTACATCAAATACTCAACAAGATGATATTAAAGAAGAATATGCGGAATATACGATAGATGAAATCGTAAATGGAAAGGTTTGTAAGCTTACTTTAAGTTATTTCTGTAAACAGGAATTAGGTTCTTATCAAAATTTATATTTTTGTAGGAAGGCACATTTCCTGGTTTGATTCCATTGGTCAACTCTTATCTTTCAAGTATGGACGCAGATGCTGATACCCATTGTACTATACAAAGATATATCAAACTAATACAAAGACGAGCATCAGGTGAACTTTTAACAACAGCCGCCTGGTTAAGGCAGGAAGTGCTTAAACATCCTGAATACAAGTAAGCTTTAACTGATAACTTTAATAATATATAAGAAAAATAAGTTTATCTAATTCTTACATTTTTAATCTTCAGAAAAGACTCCAGAATATCACAACGAATTAACTATGACTTACTTAAAAAGATTCACGATATTGAGACAAATAAAGTATCATGTCCTGAATTGCTTGGGCCATGTATAATTTCCAAAACTGCAGAAACAGTTCCAGTGGCAATGGCAAAGGCTGAAAATTGTCCTATCCCAGATTAGATAGTATAATTATAAATTATCAAGCCGAAAAATGTATTATTATATTATATTTTTAAATAATTTTATTATATACAATATACTTATATTTGTATCATAAAAAATATTGACTTAATATTCGTAATGCGACGCACCGTGTGCTTCAGGGAATGAGAAGTTTTTTATAAATGTAGTAAAAATCTTGGCATCAAAGATTGCCTTGTGCTATTGTTGAAATATTCAATCTATTGAATTAATTTGTTGGCATTCTTTTTTAATAATTTACAAAAATAAAAAAATTTTATTAACAATCTTTTTCATTATATTTATTAAGTACTTCTATCTAAAACATTTCCCCTATTTGTTCTATATGAAATGTAAGTGTTCCATAGAACTGCAACGGATTGAACAACTAGAACTTGATAATTTAGTGGTACTATGTAGAAATTAATTAGTTGGACTACTGGCCATAACTAAAAATAAAAAGTTATTCATTAACCATATGTAAATGTAATGAAAATTCATTTAGGATCAAAAAATTCTTACTTTATAATTATTTATCAATATATCAACATATTCATCTTGTAATTTTAATTTAATATTTTTAGGATCATTCCCTTGCATAAAACCAATGGAACTTAATAGAACTATTATAAATGAAGGTGCAAAAAGGAATTGATCACAGGCAACTTTTTTTAATACTACTGTTGTTCCTTTGGAACCAAAGTATTTGTCTAATATCCCGTACCATGTCCTGGTTGCAGGACCCTAAAATTAATTTTATAATTCATTCTATTTAATGTATAAATTTAAAAATTAAAATGATGCTTACATAAATACTAATTTATACTTACTGCTATGCAGAATCCAATTCCACAAAATTGTGCTGTCCGTTTAAAATCTAAATTCTTTATGGGTCTTTTCTCAATAAAATTTTGTGCTACTTGATCACCTACTCCCATCAAAACTCCTATTCAAAGAGAAATGAACTTATTTTTTTATAATTTCTAAGATCACGTAATGCCGTTAATAAAGACTAAATCCTCACCAGCTTGTAGAGCTTGCATCCCCAGTGGATACTTTTGCAACAACTTTTGATATGTTCGAAATAAGTAAGACATTTTACAAGTAGTTAATCAATTAAACTCAATAATCTATAGCGTAAACATAAACAAATCTAAAATGATCGTTCAATCTTTCAATCGATTAAACCTGTTTATAGGTTAACTGTCAACGTATCTCAGTTTTGGATTAATCAAACGTACAGTTTCTATAAATAATCGACTTAATGACAAGTACTTAAAGTTCAATCGAGAATCTTCTTCGTCTATTATCTGCCTGTTTCGATCTTATCCTTTTGTGCTTTGAAAAATTTCTTTCTAACTCTCTGTCCATAGTAATTTTTTATTGTATAATTTTATACTCATATTTACACTATATAGATATAGATGTTCATTAGTATCTTACTCACGTGGTATCAGCATGGTTTCCGGTATTATTTTTTCGGCTATTTCCGATCATGCGTGGTGGTCGTGGATTAAAATATATAAATGGCTTGCGAGGCATATTCAGACTTTCTTGTGAAAAAACTTATATTACTTGAACGATAAAGTGATAAAGGTTGAAATAAGAGATAGACGCAATCTGTGTGGAGCAAAATAGCTACAAATTAATGCTGCTACTTATGTTAAGTATAACATACTTTGTATTAGTTAGTTCAAAATGTGTGTGCTAAAACTGTTTTATTTTAATAGAAAAAATGTTATAAATCACCAATTTTTTTAATTTTTAGAAACCGTTAATTATTTTCTATTTATTTAAATAAAATTTCAAATTATTATTAAATTTTAAAACTTTTTTTATGATTTCTTTTTAAAAATTTGTTTTCTTTACTTCTAAAGTTGGGCAGGTATATGGCGTTAATTAGTTAAATTAAATTAGTTAAATTTTATTTTTTCCAGTAGAAAATGTTCGGTAAAACCAGATAAGACTTAGATAAATATCAGTACAGCCTTCCTAATCTTGTCTATTACTACTGCCACATATTTTTCCTGTTCTACAAAATTTTTTTTTCCTTAACTTATATTTAGAAACAAAAAACAAAAAAATTACAATAATTTTTAATACCTTTTTAATCTTAATTATTTTTTGTTTTTTAAATTGAAAAATAAAAAAAGACTTGTAAATCATTGCAAATGCGTAGTACACTGATAACTGTAGTCAGGCTATGAAGAATCATTACCTTGATTTTGTTCTAGACCTTGTGAACGTTCTAAGAAGGTCGAGCAAGGCCATTGCCTCTTCAATCTATATATAGATATATAGATAGAATCTTCGATATATATTGTTGATAAGATATCTAAAAATCAAAGTTAATCATTTATTTTTTATTTATATACAGTGAGTTAATCGTTATTTTTATTTACAAGTCAAATGGTAAATTTGTAACAATATTGAATTATCTCTCGGAAGAAAATAGTTTAATTGATAAAACGGATTTTTAACTATGAAAATAAGCTATATAGTATATGTTAAAACTTTGAAAGATTAAGAAAAATTTTCAAAATTCTAATATCGGCGCAATTCTGAATTTGACGGCTCAAAATACATATAAGAATATTACGTTTTGGCCTTGAGTTCAAACCCCTTTTTTGGGTGCCCGAAATATTAAACAATAAATTTATTATTAAAAATTTCTTTAAAAATATTCTTCGTAAATTAAATAATTTCCTTAATTACATTTACAAACCGAGAAGTGTCGTCAAAAAAGACCATTGCAGTGACATCAGTTTTTCGAAGCCTTTTAAACGAGTTGATAAGTTTCTCAATTTTTAAGATATTGTCGCTTATCTGTCAATTACCAATAATTTAAACAGATTATGCACATTACACATTAAACAGAGTGAACAAACCGAATATAGGACACAATTCTCGAAGTTGAAAATTATTTGCGGTCACACGTGCAATATTATCGTGTTATAGAATGACTTTACGCTTTATGTGATTTGTTGGTGGCCTTCGGTATTAGTCGATTGCGTCACTTAGATGATTTAAAAGCTAGCTGTATCGACCTGCAAAAATTGCTTGACTATGCGATCATGTAAATGCATAAGTGCAGATTCATTAATAAACAAGTAACTGTTTAACTGAAACTTTTTATCGTATTAACGCATTATTTATATAACGACTTATATTTTATACCAGTTTTTCTTGATTTTATCTATTTTCATATTCAACAAATTGTAGTTTAAAAGCTCAAACATTATAAGTTTTCTATTTTACAATTATAAAAGTATTCAGATATTTATCAATAATTAATTTTTTTTGTAGATTCTACAAATAATTTTAACCAATGATAATTAATTTTAAAATAGTAATTAAAGTATCTTTACAACCGTCAGAAAAGTCGTAAATTTCAATAACTTCGGATTTATAATTTTAATGAATTTCATCTTTTATAATTCAAAGATCTATTTAAACATTACTACCTGAAACTAAGTAATTGCTCCCTTAATTAGTTTCTATAAAAAAATGCTAGTAAGGGTTCGAATCAAGTATATTCAAGAAATCCATTGTTTAATTTCAATGCTTAATAAAGTTATTAAAATTCTGTATTTCCATAATAAATTTAATAAAAATAATTTATATAAAAATAATTATATTAAACATTGTTTTATTTGTATCACATTACATAATTTTTATTATTAATAAATTAAAAACTTTTATTTTCCATTAAAATTTTCCCAATAAAATTAAAGAAAATAGTTTAGAGAAATAAACTTAGTTGTTATAAAATAAATTATAGTATCAGTACAGTATATTTTTAGAAGTTTATTTAAGAATCAAATGTATACATAACAATTAAAAAAATACTTTCACATTTTGATTCACCTCAATGTTTATGAAAAAAATTAATAATACTTAACAATATTTTAAAAATTTATCCATAGAATAAGAACATTTGTCAATAAGACTTTTCTAATGAGCACTAAATACATTGCACATTGTATAAGACATTGTTGCAATTAACATATAGAATTTTATCATCATTTTCAAAGCTAATATTTTGAAAATTCTAAACTTTAAAAAGCTATTAGTTTGGTAAAGCAATTTAAAAATATTTTTGAAAAAATTTTTTTTAGGCAGAAAATAGTTTTCTTTTTTTTGGACCCATACACACTTCTAATTTTAATAAATTGGATGGTACCGTAAGTTTTTTAAATTTATACACGTGAAATAATAATATAAATGTATCTTTATAATTTAATAAGTTTTTTTTAATTTTTAATTTTAAACTTAATAAAGCTTAGTTATGATGAACATGAAAAGTTTAATAAATAATGAAAATAATACTTTACTGAATATATAATGCACTTTCTTTTTTAGTTATAGGAACAATCTCATTTTCAGAAAAGCATTTGTCAAATTACAAACTTCAAGTTTTAAAAAGTTTGACTGATCGTGAGTGAATCAGAATGGTCTTAATAGAAAATAGTGAAATAATTCATTTGTGAGATCTTAAATTAGTAATTGATAGCTTTTGGACGTGTTTTTATGTAAACATATGCCACAATAAGTGCAAAAACTGCAGCTATTGTTGGCAAAACAACAGTGAAGACTCTTTGTTTATTTTTAAGAAATTCCTTTTTACGCTCTTTCTTCTGTTTGCTTGTTTCTTTCGTCTTGCCTTTTGATTGCCCCATATCTGCAAATTAAGAAACATCCTTTAGCATCTTAACATCTGGATCACTTCTCTAGAAAGAAACTTCTAAATACCCAAGAGGCAAAAAAAACAAACAAACCTCTTATTGATTACCTGAATTATCAAACACTGTAGTTAATAAATCAGTTTATTATTGTCCAAATTTGGTACTCAATAATTACTAACTCTCAGTTCGACGATTGTTCTAATTGTTAAAATAACCTACTACTGTTGCAGCCGATAGAATTATTTGTTGCAGTTGCAGCTTCCACTGCTTCCAGAACACGTACGACGTATACGTTGCACGAATAGCCAGGTTGTCAATTTCCGTTGGAGCCTTGAAGCAAAATGCTATTTCATTGGTGCGCCATTAAGTCACATTTTCATAAGTAGCGATTTTCGCTCTTTTTCGTCGCAGCGATGACAAAATAGACATCATGTGCATCTTGAGTTTTCGAATTTTTGACTGCTCATCAAACTTTGTCGTCTGCACGAGCAATTGCATGTGACGCAAGTTATCGACGCAAGTAGAAGTAAGTAATCTTGTTAACGTAGGTAGTGAAATAAGTGAAACAATAGTCAGTGTAGGTGAAGGCAATAACGTCCTATGAAAATGTCGGGTGGTCAGCTGATAGAAAGTACACAGTACAGTCGATAAGAGAAGAGAAAGTATATAGAACCGAAATGTTCGTCTTCAGATAAGCACACAACAAGAGATATGGGTTGAATGTGAAATATTTGATTAGAAGCTTTAACAGAGGTTATGCTTGCTGCAGGAAAAAATGTGACAGCTTTCGTGTCTTGAGCAAGGTAAGACCTTATGTAATTGTCATTTTATAAATGCTGCTTATTATCATATTTTCCAAGAATACCACGTGTGAATTTGCACAACGTAAATAGCATTGATTATTGACATTGTTTTAATAAGGGGATGCATGTTTCTTTGATGTTTTTTGGATGATTTTGCATCAATTGTTTGACTATTTCTTTTTAGGAGTAAACTGTTTTCTGAATGATTTTTGTCTATAATTCAATTATTACAATGTTTGAAATAAGCTTAAATTTGTATTAGGTTAATAAAAATATTTACATCAAACTTTAGACTTTAATGATTTACATAAGGCTTCTTGTTAAAGATAAGCTGTGATTGATTAATTATGAAGAAATCAAACTTTATAACTAAAATAAATATTACTTTTTCTCTTTAAATAAATTCTCTTTAAAGGCTATTGACAGTATAAACAGTAGCTACATTTTGCTTAAATTGCAGACTGCACAATAACTATTTAAGTACCAAGTAGATAAAAAATATTTAAACTTTTTCAATTTATGAATAACTTTTTCATTTTTTATTTGGTACTGTTATTAGTGATAATTTTTAAATATTTTAATCAATTATATCATTCTCTTTACTTGTATTTCACTAAAAAAATATTATTTAATTATATTTGGAATTCAAGAAATGATGTAAAATTTAATTTTTATCATTGATATTATATTATTAAATAATTTGAAAATTTAATATAAATTTATATTTTTTATGTTTAGATGACACATAGTGAAAAACACAACTATACTAAAAATTTATGAAATGAATTGGAAAAGACTAGAAGAGGGATTTATATGTCCAACAGTTGATGCATCTGCAAAACTTGAAAACAATTTAGATATGACTCAATCTCATCAACCTGTTGTTGATACATCCACTTTGTTTAAATTAAATATAAATGATGGTAGAGAGTTTCTTTGTGGATGGGGTGCTGCTGTGATTAATGTCACTGTTACTTATCCTGTAAATAAAGTCATCTTCCGTCAGGTGAGTTTATATAAATTAATTTGTGAACAACATAAATTAATTTCATTATTACTAACAAATCAAAATAATATTTACTTGTTACAGATTTTAGAGGGTGTACCTGCTTCAGCTGCTGTTCAGCAGTTGTCAAAAGAAGGAATTAGATTATTGTATCGGGGAATATTACCTCCTCTATGTCAGAAAACATTGTCTTTAAGTTTAATGTTTAGTTTATATCAAGGCAGCAGACAGAGGCTATTTATATTGACTGAAGACAAAATTTTTGCAAGAGTCTTTGCAGCTCACTTTGCAGGAACTTGTGAAGCAATTTTGATGCCTTTGGAAAGAGTTCAAACATTACTGCAAGACTGGAGGTATCATGAAAGATTCAAAAACATGCCCCATGCATTCAGTGTTCTTTTGAGACAATATGGCATTGCAGAATGTTACAGAGGCTTAGTGCCAATTATTTTCAGAAATGGTTTTTCCAATCTTATGTTTTTTACTTTGAGGGAAGAATCTAAAGAAATGATAGGAAATGATAATACTTTATTGACTAATTTTATTAGTGGTGCATTGATAGGTGGATTTACAAGTACATTTTTTTATCCAATGAATGTCATAAAAGTTCACATGCAATCAAAAGTTGGTGGAGATTTTGAAAAATTTACAAAATGTGTTCGAGATGTTTATAATGCTAGAAATCGAAGCATAAAAAGTTTTTATAAAGGAGTGCATTTGAATTTCATGAGATCATTTATTAGCTGGGGTGTCATTAATGCTTCTTATGATTTACTAAAAAAACTATTCTGTTTAGATTATTTGTAATATAACGAAAATTATGATAATTCATTTGTTTTTATTCAGAACTTGATGGAAATCAATACTGTTCGAACAATTGAAATCAATATTTAAATTTTATCTGCAAGATTTATTTAAAGTGATAACACCCAGTATATAATGTGCAGATGAGATTTAATTGTTGTGACTGTTGACTTTTCTAGATGTAAACTTTGTTCATCAAAGTTCTCTCTTCCTCTAGATCAATACAAGATAGCTGCAATTGTATAATTAATATTCTATGTATGTAAATGGAATAAAATATGACCATATAATTTCTTAATTATTCTTGTTGCCATTTTCTAAATCTCTAATTAAAAGCTACTATCAATAATTAAATTTTAGTTTCGTTATTTTTTACTTAAAACATATTTTATAATAAATGTTAATATACTTACGTTTGTAAATTCTAAAGTTAAGTAATTTTGAAAGAAAAAATTTCTCTAACATAATATTTAAATATTTAACGAATTATCTCTAAAATACAGTACATGATTCTCCCAATTATAAAACTCTTTATAAGAAACACATTAATTAGAAATTTTCAAATCAAACTTGAATTTACAAAAACGTGATATACCCATCATGCCGAGCCTAAACCGATGAAACGCGACTGCTTGATTTGCAGTGATATCCGGGCAAAAAGTCTCAGGAAAAAGCGCAATCGACTTACGTGTAATGGCTTTCCGATTGATTTTCTCGTAAAATCGAATCGGGCCAGGGCTCCGCGCGTTCGCAGCTTTTGCGCCGGATCGCGTTTGCGTGAGTGCTGCAAGTGTAAAAAAGAAAGCGCGGAAAGAGAGGAAGAGAGTGTGTGCTCGCGAGTGACTGCAGCTATATACCCTCTGTACACGCGAGATTGCTGGCGTTGGTGTGCTATACGTTTTCGTCGTTAACGTAACAATGATGTTAAATAATATATAAATCGCGAACGCTGCGTTAAATTTGTTATTTCGTTTTATGCGATTATAAAAATTTACGCGATTGTAAAGGTTTTATATATTTTGTTTTATGTGATACAAGTAATCCTGGACAGTGATTTATTTTGAGATTTCTTTTTTAACGACAGACATCATTGTTATTGTAAAGAGCAATCTTCATTTCGTTTTTTATTATTTTGTTCGATTTAGCAACAATAAATGTATAGCTTTTTGAGGTAAAAGCAGGGTAAAGTCAGTACTCAGTAGAATTATTGAGTTTTGAAACGATGTATGAAAAAATTATGACAATCTAAAATATCTTTAAAAATACAATAAAAATTTAAAAATACATTGAAGTAATTGTTTAATTTAAGATTTTAGAATTAGCAAATTTAAGAAAATTTTTTATATTTTTTATGAATTTTTTCAATAAAAATAGTATTACATAACACACATTTTATAAGTTAGTTAATTTTTTTGTTTTTTAAACAAATTAATTTTATTAGTCTAATTTATTACTTTTACACTTAAATTACCAAAAGTTTATGTCACAAAGTCATAATTTTTAAAACTATTTTAATCACATATGATTTGTGCATCCTTATATTTACGCTCATTTTATGTTCATGAATTTAAGATCCTCTTTCGAAATGAATGAATGAATGAAGATACATAGAATACGGCGGACCGGAAACCATAAAGCGTATGGAATAAAATTTAAAATCATGAGAATGAAGATTTATGGGTCACTTGTGGTTGCTGTTTTTTATCAAGTTAAAATTCTCACGATTCCGTATTGTACGTTTACACGCAGGGAAAAAATTATTGACCGCTTCATACGTACACAAAAGTTATTTAATTATCAGAGCGTTGGACGAGTAATCGATGCAGTACGTTTTAAACAATTGTTAACAGAATAATTGTTGCAAGTAGGTTAAAAACGTAGGCGTATTTCGTAATTTAAAAATACAGTCCTTTAATATGTTGTTGCCATAAAAAGCTCTTACTGCTATGCAGGTGAAGGGAAAAAAATTTGTTTGTAAAACGTTATTGATTTTTGTTTTCTTTGAATCTAGATACGACGTTGCTTGTTTAATCTTGAAAGAATAAGTATTGTCTTAAATATATTGTCGTTAGAGCTCATTTTGCAATTCTCGAAAAGCTATTTCGAAATAAGCAGTATTTTCTAAGAACCCATTGCAATTTGACGTGGTAATTTAAAACGAAGTTAAAGCAACATTAAAAATAATTATTGTTTTCGCAATTTTTTTCTGCTTTTACTTTTTTTTTATAGTTTTAATACAAAGTTTTTATGAAAAAAGATGTTTTATTACTTTTATTCTTTTAAGGATTATGACACGTGTAAAACTTTTTTCTTAATGCAATGTTTTTTTTTTTATCACAAAGGCGCTTCTGAAGTAGCAATTTGAATTTTTTTTATTATTGAAAAACATATTATTGAGAATATTATGCTTTTAAAAATATAAATGATGAGCAGAAAATTAAATTTAAACAGTATTATTTTATTGATCTAATTAAATTTTTTAAATATTCATATGGAATTAAAATTTGCATTTTCCAAAATATATGCATTATTATCAGATTATTGTAAAACTTTATTTTTGGTATATAAGTAATTGCATTTTGAAAAAGTACATATAAAAATTTAAATCTATCTATATAGTTAATTTTGCAGGTAATCACTATAATTTGTAGCATTTTTTTAAAACGCATTAATAAAACATTAAAATTTAAATAAACATTAATGATTTGTATTTCGTGCAGATTGAATATTTTAGTTTAAAAAAGTGTAAGTGATTTTTTTTACTTAGTTTCGATGGTTATCATTCTTTACTTAACTTCAAAAATACACTCTACCCGTTTTGTGAAACCAGTCGTCATATTTTTCAACGTTTATTTTAAAAAAGTAAATATTACATCGCATTGTGGAAAATAAACCAGACGGCAATCAACAACGTATTAAATCTCTTTTAGTTATGGGTTTGCGTGTTTGTTTGAAAAAAAAAAAAAATTAAATTTGAGTCCCTTAAGCAATTTATAACTTCGCATAACTATCCGATAATTAAAAGGTCTCTCAGGTATCATTATTATGAATTAAGTTTCATGAAAGTATTGAATTGAATAAGCTTAAAAGGGTTAACTCCCAGTTAAAAAACTTTCAGCCCTAGAGTACAATTTTATTCACGCAAAGTTAAATCAACATTATTCTCTAAATCCTAATTGGATTCTGAAACAGTAAAGTGAGCCAAAAGTGCGCGAATAATTTAATTTTCCATCCATTCCAGAGTTACGAAATATTTATTCACCCCACTGACAAAACTCCTGCATTTTTAATTAAAAAAAAAAATTTCGAATAATTAAACAAACTGCTTAATCCACCTTTATATAATTACTCCCGCTTGGGGGCGTTAAAATTTTCGCGCACCGCGGCTTTACACCCGCCGTAGCGCGTTAATTAAACTCAAATCCTTCGCGAGAGCTATTTTTAAAGCTCGCGCACAAAGCTCTTAGCCCGATAGCTCAACACGTCCATCCGAGAAAGAAAAGGAGAGAGGACCCAGCGGGAGAGAGCAGCGAGCGAATCTCTCCCGTTTTTCAAATCCAATTTATATTTCAGCGCGTTTGCTCACGCGCGACAAGTCAAACATTTTCACCTCTCGCGAGCCGCCCTCCCACGCTCTTACTTCGAAAAAAGAACAGATTATTTTCCTCTCTCGCGCTCGCAGGCACGCACGTACACAGACACACGTCCGAAGCGCAAATATAATACCCACACGGCGCTGCAAGCCCAGGCAGGGAGAGAGGGACTTGAATATAAGAGCGCGGCAGCAAAAAGCAGCGATAGAGCGAGGAGGATGAGGGGAGGGGAGGACGATCCGGCGCGCGCACATGCCGTATCAGTGTGTGCTCCCCCTCGGCTCGACCGTGCACGAGTAGCTTAGGGGACGTCGACGACGGAGAGCGAGGAGAGCAGACGATGACGAGCCGCTGGACGGTCGTCGCGCAGTAGAAAGAAGACAGAGCTCAGCGAGCAAGGAGAGCCGATCCTCCTCATCTCTCGATCCCGGACGGCTTGCCCAGAGAAAGAGAGTGCCATGTCGTCCGGCGAGTAGCTCTGGAGGGGGCAGAGGCGGCGAAAAATGTGCAGCAGCAGCATCGCGGCGTCCCCGTCGTTCTATTTGCGGCTGCCGCCGATTATCCGCGGATGCAGGAACAACCCACAACAGCAGCAGCAGCAGCGGCGCCGACTGACGAGGATCGCGCGGGCGCTACTTCAGCGGGCAGCTTGAGGCGAATTATGAGAGTCAACCCGACCAAGATGTGCACTCCGATCGAGGAGAGGCTCGAGCAAAACCTCAAGGTAAAATTGGCATGCACACGCGAGCGTGTACCTGCATGGGTTACTTTTCCAGGATTTCTGTATCCTAACGGTATATATATACATACATCCTTATAGTAGTAATCTCGGAGAAACTGATAAGAAAACTCAGGACTCTTGGGCTCACCTTTTTCTCTCTATACTATTCCGTGCTAAAAGGTGCTAGAGTTTCGGCTGCGCGCTGCAATTTTCTTTTATCCGGCGGAGCGTAATAAAATTTAATCTACGGTCTCTGTATTCACATACCCTCCTGAAAGAGCGGCGCTCAAACGAATGTAACGACCCTTTTTTCAGAGGCGAAAAAAAAAACACGCGGCTCGGATAAAGAGAGCGGGAGAGAGAGAGAGAGAGAGACGGAGAAAGAGAGGGAAAGAGATCCAGGCTGGAGGAGAAAAGAGTTGTCAGCGCTGCGCTGCATCCGCTCGGGCATTACGCGTGATTTGCATACACACACGCGGCGCGCGCGTTCCGCACCCGGGCAGAGTTCTCTCCCTCGCTGCTCTCTAGACAACTTGTCGCCCATTGAGGACTAAGCCGCGAGCTCTCTCTCTCTCTCTTTCTCGTCCCTCCGCAGGATCGATACAGTCAACTTTATAACCGGAGCACACATAGCTGGAAGGGCCGTCGTAGCCGCGGCTCCATAAGCTGCCGTTAAGGCATTTTTTTATACCTTGCTCTCCCTCTCTTTCTGCGCGTACCTGCTGGAAAGAGCGTCTTCCTCTCTGTTTTCGTCGCGCAGCGATTTTCGCCGTCGTACACAGCCGCGGCCTACTATTCCTGCCATGCGCGAAATCTTTCTCTCCCGGAGTAGAGCGAGAGAGAGAGAGAGAGAGGGCGAGGAGAGGGCACCTATCGAGCGCGCGCTTTACTCTAATTCGAGCGATAATCACGTCTAATTGATCCATCGCGGCGGAGGAAAGGAGTAGAGTCGCGAGAGAGAGAGAGCGCGCCGAGCGTGTCACTAATCCATGTTTGATGAGTTCTTTGAACTCGCTCGCTCTCTCGCTCGCTCTCGGCGCGCACTTGCATATGACTCGCGCACGAGAGGTATAGTTCGCAACAACTGGAAAAAAAAAAGAAAATAGAGGAGGAGCGCAGGGGTATAACCGCTCGCTCTCGCGCTTGTTATCCGCGTAGGCTATTTCGGTCCGCTATGCTTTGTGGGCCGCGATACGGAGGAGGTTTGCTTACTTAAACTTTTTTTTGTTTCTCGGTCGCTTATGGACGGATGTGTAACGGCCGCGGGATTAATTTACGCTCCACTTTCCGGCGAACGCCCCTGGAAATTCCTAATTTATAAGGGCTCATTGCGCTTGATTAATGCAGCGCGCCTACCGCCACGATGTCTGTAACGTTTCGGTTTCGCGTCTGCTGTGTGTGTATGTGTGTGTGTGTGTGTGTGCTCGCGCCCGATGCGAAGGTCGTTAATTATTTATGGACGTTTTTGGGATGCACGGTCGTAAATTTTTTAGCGGCCGAGGCTTTTACTGCCTAGTTGGTTTATGATGGGGGATTTGGAAACAGTCGGAGAAATGGTTGGGCGTTTCTTTTTTGCGGCGTGTTAGGTATTGATGTTTTCCGGATTTTCTACTTAGCGCGCTAAGCGCGATAATAGTGTTTTATTTTTTCTGCTTCAATGTACGAACGATAAATACGTTATTTTGCGAATTGCTGTAATATTTTGTGTATGCAATTTCGGACCAAATTAATATTTAAAGTTATCTGTGAAGTAGTAACAAAATCGATATTTTATTACAAAAAGTTTAAACGAAAGGTGATGTTACATTAGACAGACTCGTTTAAAGTAAAATATAAGCTTGGAAAAGTTGCTTAACTGCTAAAGTATCGAAGGTCTCGAAGATTTCGCGATAAGCATCGTTTTGGCAACGATCTAAAAAAGTTTAAGTAGACTACATGTTTGCTTCACTTAATTGAATAGTTACCGAAGACTAATTAGTATGTAACGACTTTTGGTACTTCAAATTACTTTTAATAATAAAATATAGTTAATGATAAACAATAATGTAAGACATTTTTGAAGACATTAAACATACTTGTTAATTATTTAAATTGATTTGTCACAGTTTGATTTGCATAGATTAATAAATAATTAACGGTGTACTTGATTCTTCAATTTCCATTAATTAAATATTTATAGCTAATGACAATTAGATTGGTTTGAATAGCATTATATACTTTAATAAATATTCTAATGTTTTAAGCTTTTATTTTACTACTATTTAAAAACTGTAACAAGTATGCTCTATTTTGAAGCTTTTAAGTGTTATGTATTTCAGGATGTATTGATTAAGCAATTGAAAGGAAGCTAAAAATATGAAAGCAAATAAGAATAGTAGATAAAGATAAAAATAAGACTCATTGAATAAAATTTTTTATTTTAGCATATTTATTGAAGAAGTGTAACAAATAGATAGAAAAGTTTTACATAATTTATTAACACCATTTACTTTGTAAAAATTTGTTAAATTTATATTTTTTATTTTTATAAAGGTGAGGACTGGTATGGTGGCAGTGAGTGATGGCAAAATCAAGCCTATTCCGACAAGACTCCACCTCACAGTGGAAGTTCTCAAGTTGCAAAGAGAGGATTTGGAGGTAGTATAACTATGATAAAAGCTCTAATCAAATTTAAAGCAATGAATAAGTAATCCCTTCTCCCAGCAGACAGCGAATCACAACAAGATACCTGCAGACACTAAAGAAAGGATGGTACAAATTACACGACAGAAGGTGGGAGGATTAGGTCTGAGTATAAAGGGTGGAGCAGAACACAAATTACCTGTGCTCATATCTAGAATTTACAAAGGCCAGGCTGCGGATCAGTCCGGGCAACTCTTTGTTGGAGATGCTATTATCAAAGGTAAGCCAACAATTCTCTAGCAAGTTTGAGCTTTCTAATTAATTTAGACTTAGATAGTAGTTAGTCTGAGGTTTTCATACTTAATTAAATAGAATTTCAATAATCCAATATTGAGAAACCTGCCCTGTTAAGCTTGCTTGTACATTTGTGACAGTCCATATTGGAATATATATTTTGCTACGCTGTACTAATACTGATGCAAACTATGCTTTGTGACACTTTAGTAATAGTGTCTGCTCAAGCTGGTGTTTTGTTCTACATGGCTTTGTATTTAATGATGTGTTTGATTTTATCTTGCAGTCAATGGAGAGTACATTACTGCGTGTAATCATGATGATGCTGTTAATATCCTGAGAAATGCTGGTGACATTGTGGTTTTAACTGTTAAGCACTATCGAGCTGCAAAACCTTTTCTGCAGAAAACAGGTTAGCATTTTATAAAATAATTTAATATCTAATATTATAAAAAAAAAAATTTATCTTTAAATAATTTGAATTTTTTACAAAAATTGCAGAAAAAGAAGAAAAATTAGATAATGCTAGTAACGGAACTGCAGATGATGGTTGGGTTTCACCAAGTAAACTACGTGCAAGTAGTCCCAAGGGAGGTCACAGTCGACAAGGCTCAAATACTTCAACTGGTTCTGTTAAACAGAAGAAATGGGTTGACATAGTCACAGGTATGAGATTATCTGATTTTAATAATTTATTGATTTTTCTTTTGTTTATTAACTGAATTAAAATGGTTTTATTTAGTACCCTTAATGATGGCTTATGTGACAAGATACATTTTTGGCACTGACAAATTAAGAAGAAATGCTTTTGAAGTTAGAGGGCTAAATGGAGCTCGCACTGGAGTGATACATTGTGATGATACAGCAATTCTTAGTCAGTGGCTCAAATATATTGCTGACAATATCACTAGCTTAACTTCCTTACAGGTAATATAATCAAAGAAATTGTTAGCATCATTTATTTAATTTGTACTCTTATAAAGAGTAATAATTTATTGATTAGATGGAATTATACAATCGAAATTTTGGAGCTGGTGAAAGAATTGAATACATGGGTTGGGTAAATGAGGCTGTTAGCAACAGTAATCAATTGTGGCAAAGCTACAGACCAAGATTCTTAGCTCTTAAGGGTCCAGATTTACTACTTTTTGAAACACCCCCTGTACGTATCTAAACAGTCAATACTTTTGACGGCAACATAATACGTCCAATTAAAGTATAAATGTGTTGTTCTTCTACAGTGTAACATAGGCGATTGGTCACGCTGCGCTCTCACCTTTAAGGTGTATCAAACTCTGTTTCGCGTAATGCGCGAATCAGAATACGTGGACGAGCGACAGCACTGTTTTCTCATCCAGAGTCCAGGCAAGCCGCCGAGATATCTCAGCGTAGAAACGCAACAGGAGTTGCTGAGAATCGAAACCGCCTGGCACACCGCAGTCCGCTCTGCCGTCACGTACCTTAAGGTAGCTGCTCTGCCTGTATATAGGCATTTTAATATGTATGATTTTCTCTTGGGAGTTCTGGGCTTATATTTTGTGGGTCATTAGCATTACAAGTTACGAGGTAGATTTGAATTTTGCTGGCCGAGTGCCAGAGCCGTTGGTATAAGCCAAATAAGAACGGCGCTACACTGTCCGAACAAAAATTTCTTCTTATAAGCCGAGTTGAAGATGTTTTTATGCAGTCTTATGCAATTTCAATTTTCGTTGCATTAAAAAAATTAGTTGCAGATAGGGATTTAATATGCAAAGTATTATAAAACTTTTAAAACTTTTAAATGTAATTATTCCATTAAGTTAAACAATTTTCATAAGACTGAGATAAAGTTCCTATTTAACATTTTATTAAATGCAAATTTTAATTATTTGTTTTACTTTTTATTGTGAAAATAAGTTGTTTAAACAAGTAAACTAATTAAATTGTTCTTAATTTTTTTACAAACTTCAGTTATTTATTCTTCACTATTCTTGGTGTTTTTCACTAATTTGCACTAAAATTTATCGCACAGATGTGTTATTGTAATGTATATGTTTTTAGTGCTTATTATGAAATAATCTTTAACTTTCTAGTAACATAATACCGTTTTCAAAAAAGAACAAAAACGGCGTATTTTTAGCGTTTTAGCGTCATTTGAGAACATGTATGTACAAGCTTTTTAGTAGCTGTGTTTCTAAAGTAGGAATCATCAATTTATCTAAAGGGTTTTTCTTTTATATTGCAGAGTAAAACTTTCCCCGTAACTTTGAATGGAAGAGCTGCTGGCTTAACGTTAGATTGGACTCAAGGATTCACTCTAACATTTGACGGTACAACGGATCCCGTTTGGAGGTACAAATTTCATCAACTTCGAGGTTCCAGTGACGACGGAAAGAGTAAATTAAAATTACATTTCCGAGAACACAATAGTATTGCTATTGAAACGAAGGTGCGTAAAATAATTATAATAAAGTCTAGAATCTACGATTATTTGTTTCAATTGAAATTGATTTTTTTTGCAGGAATTGGAATGTTCGCAGTTACAAAACTTGTTATTCTGCATTTACGCATTTATCACAGCAAGAGTTGCTGCAGTGGATCCAACATTTTTGCGATCAGCGACTCCGTAAAAATTAAAGACGTAAGCGAAAATTACGCACGACTGAGAAAGTTATGTAGTCTGCCATTGAGATCCGTTATATCGTTGTTTTACAAAATTATCCTTATTTATGAGAAACAAATTCGTATGTGAACTAAGCGTGAATGCGTTTTTTGTGCGAAGCGTATAACGCGAACAATTTTTAAATCTAAGATAAAATTAACAAGTACTAGTCAAGAATCTCACGTAGGCTTTCACGCGCACGTACTATTGACTCGACCAAATAAACCCTTCAGATTTTGATAGTACAGTGACGCCCGCACAATTTATTTTATACATGGATTTCGCTCATTGCATTGATTTATGGGAATCGGATTATTTAATGCTTGAACATTTGCTTACGACGAGAATCTGGAGGGTTCCATTAAGCTTTATTGCTTTGTACAAATGGCTTTTTCTTATTTACTATTTATTTTTTTTTTGTACTTATTTTAAATGACATTATATATTTCTATTGCGTTTTGTAACTTTTTACCGTAATCAATATTATAGTGATTTTCGTATCATTACTTTCTGCGAGCATGATGCATTTCACATCGAACATTATAGGTGCCTTGATAACAAAATAACCATGATGATCCGAACTAATTACCACATGAGTAAAAATCAAGTTGCATAAATCATCTCGAGATACCTTTTAACTAAAAGGTGCAATGGTAATGCAGATGCCCATCATTTCATCACGTAGACTATTTTTTAAAGTTTTTTTACATACCTACCTAAATAATCTTTTCTTCTAATTTATGGTAAAACGCCAGTATTATTGAATTGTCAATAAAACGTGACGTCGTCACAGCTATAGCTCCATAGCAATAAAGACTAAATAGGTATCATTAAAAGTAATGACCATGGTGGTTTCGTAAAAAATGAAAGAATCTTTATCGTTCCGAGTAATTTCGAGCCAGAGTCTCCTAGCTTTAGCTCTACTCAATGCAATTAAAAGCTGAATGTCCAATTCATTTTTTACAAATGTTTATGTACAACATAAGTTAGTTACGATAGAAAAAAATGGAAAATACTGTGCACGAGTAAATTATATAAAGAGCAGTTGTTTTTTGGCCCCCAGTGATCTACCGCAAATTATATTATATTTATATTTATAACTATTAATAAGTTTTACATTCTGTGTAGTCTTTTCTTGTATTATTCTTTTAAATAGAAAATTATGAGTATGTGATTTTAAAGAATTCCAAACGTTCCTGAAACAAATGTCGTAGATTTTATTCTCGTGTAAATATAGTTAAGATCTTGCAAATCTAAAATGACCACTGGAGGGTTATTAAAACTACAGATATTTATAAAAAATGTAGTTTGAGTTTTTTCTATAAATTGTCTAAGCATATTACTAAAATTCATTAGTTTCAAGTAGTTTCTGTATCTTATTGTTATACATTTAAAGAGTATTTTTGCAATTCTATTCTGGATCCTTCGATTACTCGTAGAAAGTGCCTATATATATCTACCGTATCTTAGTAATTGTTGTAAGAAACAACCATGATAACATCTCTTTTTTCAGAGATTTTGACATTGGTTTGAATTATGAAAACTAGAAGTATGAAGCGCTTAACTTTCATCTATTAATAATATGAAAATCTTCAATTTTTACTGCTCTTCATTCTAATTACCTAGTCTGTAATTTTTTTAGATTCCACCATGGTTTAAGAATACTTCTTTTTAGATACTGGAAGTTAAGGTAGATAGTTCTCAATATAAAATCATAAAATCTAAAAAATAAAAATAAAAATGCATACAATTACAGATGATATTACAATGTATGAATGCGTGCGTGTGAATCATAGCTGGGTTAAATGCATTAAAAAAGTAGAAAATAGAAAATGATCTTAAATTCTAAATCATTCACTTTATTTTATTTGCAAAGATTTCCAATGATACACACAGTCAATCACTAATAAAGTTTTAAATTTTATTGTTATCCAAATAAAGAGATTTTAAATATTATATAGATTAAGTATTAACAGTAAAAAGTATTTAAATCTTAAACAATTCTAAAAGTACAAGATTCCTTATAACATAAAGTGATTTATAATTTAAAGCTATTATTAATGTTATAAGAAAAATATGATAGTTATATGAAGCCAGTATAAAGAAGAGGGTTCAATTAATACACTTTAGATTATATTGACAAATGCCACTTTAATATATTTAAAGCAAATTTTTTAAAGAAAAACAAAAATTACGCAATTCAATTGATATGCCTATAGTGGATAGTAAAAATTAAAAGTAAGTTCAAATTATTATATAGAAATGGAAATCATGTGATACCTTGCGCT
Source organism: Ormyrus pomaceus (assembly GCA_900474385.1). Classification (NCBI taxonomy): domain Eukaryota; kingdom Metazoa; phylum Arthropoda; class Insecta; order Hymenoptera; family Ormyridae; genus Ormyrus; species Ormyrus pomaceus. The sequence goes on from UCOM01001069.1 coordinate 41,741, forward strand.
AAAGATATTTATTGGAGATGTAAAAAATGCATTTTAAATCAATTAGAGAAAATTCTAAGAAATAAGAGCGATTCGCAATCCCTAAAGAAAAATTCTCTTAATCCTTAGAATTGAATATTACGCCTATAATTTGCAAATAAAAAACTAATTAAACGCGATTCAAAGTTTAAAATTGGAATTTTAAGATCATTTTCAATCATCTATGGCGTCAATTAAGAATTGCTTTATCCACCTTTGATTGCGGTATGCTTTAAACGGTGGTTGTGTGAGAAAGTAAGATAAGTAAGTAAGCGATTGAATTTAATTACAGATATAAAGCCGGCATCATCTCGACCGTGCACCTTTTTCGAATAAGGCACTAAATCACGTTCGCGAAAGCCTATGAACAATTTACATTATCTAAGCAAGAAAATAATAATATACATATACGTATAAACACATGTTACGCATATCAACTATTGCACTATAAAATGCACTTGGAGAATAAATTTTCGATTTGACAAAATCGCTTGAACATTATATATATTTTCTTAAATCAGATGCTTAGTCTTCTTTGAAATACTATGTATGTACACTAGTAGATATTTAATCGATGAGTACGCGTTTCAAATATATATGTCTATGTATATATATTTTACGGACGATGACACAAATAATCTTCTAATAGTTATCAGATATTTTCGAATATATTATTCTGTATTTTAGGTAAATGATATAAATTTATAAAATATTTTTATCGTTTCCATCGTATCTATGGAAATTACTTACATAATTAAAAGCTACAAGGAAACTCGTATACCTGAATTTAGCGTCAACTAATTTCATCGAAATGCCAATTTTGTCGAAGCGAGCGAAAATTTTCCCCGAGTGTTTACATTATCACCGCTACACAACTGTAATTAAATTTAGATCGTTATTAACAGACTGCACAATTGTATTACGTATAAGTTAAGGAAATTACGCAAAATCTAAAGAAAGGCGTAAGAGGGAAGTGGGCGAGCCCGATAGAAAGTATAAACAATTATAAAGGTGTTACGTAAATGCAAAAATAAAAAAAAAATCGCTTGGCCGTCTGCATAACTATTAAAGGGAAACGTTGATTTAATCGCAACTTCGTCGAAGTCCTTCGGGTAAGAGCTTACGAGGATATAAAAATAAATCTGCTTTTGTGATGTACGACTTCGTTTTTTACTGCTCCGAGGAGCGATCGAAAAAAGTATGTAACGTCGCTATGTTTAGCTCTCTTCGTTTCGCATATATATCGTGAACGTATCCTATATGTAAACGAGGCTTCGACGCGCGACTCGCTATAATTAGTTTTCGCGAAAAAAATCTTCCCGAAGGACGAGAGCGCGCGCGCACATTCTGTAAAACCTTCTTCTCTTATATGTCACAGACACAATCACCATTCAAGTACACTATTGCATTAAGTAAATCTCGTTCTGTACCACCATCGCGCAACTCGTCATATCATTGTATTATAAAGCGCGTATTATTATATGCACACCAGGCGCCGAAACATAAGCAGCGATGTCTTACGTTTCGAAATATAGTTTATCTGTTATAATGTCTATCTTCCCAATTGACAATATGTTTCAAAATATATTATTGTTAGACGTTTGTGCGATGTTTTATTTAATACATTGGAGATACCTTTTGTTAATAAGTTGAAATATTTTAATTTACATTTCGTTTATTTTATTTTTAAGGATCTTTTCATTTTAAATAATGTTATAATTGTTGACATTACATGTCACAGATAATTCTAAAATTAAAGCACATATATGTGCTTATATTAAAATTAGCAAGCTTCTTTTTGATGCACTTCTGAATTTAGAGCAATTTCATTCGTTTTAAAGATATTTACATAATATTTATTAAGAAATGAATAAACAATGACAAAATTGAATGTCGATAAAAGCCATATGAATGAATATTTAGTTTTCATTAAAAAGTACAGAGTGTATTATTGATATTGCAAATGTAAAAAGCATAAATGTTGTAAAAAAAACTTAAATGTCCTATGTTAAAATATTTATAATTTTCGTAAACGAAAAATGGAAAAAGTTTCAAATTTAAAATGATCTTTGTGTATTAAATTAATGTTCAGAGCTGAATAATTGAAGGATCTTTTGGTTAAATTTGATACTTTATGTAAACTGAACAACATTTATATCAATGTTTAAAAGTTTCAAGTTTGATGACATTTAATTTTTCACTTTTCTGACATCCACGTTTCAAGTTCGGACTCTTCTCAAACTACAAATCAGGCAAGAAATGCGGTATTCGACCTTCCCCTCCATAACGGAATTCCACGAAGATGTCATCAGGTCGATATTGCGTATCGTAGAGGGGAAAAAAATCCAGGCTATCGGGAAAAATCGAATGTCTGCGCTTCGACATCAGCCAATAGTCCCTGGCTCGCGCAATATATTTCGGGCTCCGGTGTCTCATTAGCGGGGCCGAAGTACGGAGAAAAACGACGGAAGAGCTGCGCAATTGCTTCTCCCTTTTCAGGCCGCGTGCCAATTATATTGCGCCCGACTTATCTCCCGACGGAGAGATAATAACCCGTCAAAAGGAGATTCATCGCCGATAAACTTGAGACCGACTCTCTTTGCCCGGCATTCTTTCCTCGAGGCTCCCTCGGCTCTCCTTTCTTGTCGGGCTTTCCTTAGCTGTGCATTTTTATCGTCACTTTGACATCGGTAATGGGAGATTTTTAACGGGAGAGGTATAGATTGCACGACAGATACGTTTCAACAATCTCCTTTTATTATCAGTGTTTTTAATCGATAGTGCTTTTATTTAATTAAGAGAGTAACTATACTGTTTTAAGTTGTACGAGTGAAAGTTTGCACCAATAAAATCTAATAATTCTTACAGTGAAATACGTTAATTTTATCGCCTAAATGCTAAAATTTTAACGATGTTGATATACAATTAATGATTGAAGAAAATTCATTCAGTCAGTCGATAAGAATTTGACGATTTTAAATTAAGAAATTATGGAAAAACTTGCACCAATTTGCAGAAGTTAATAAAGAAATTTAGAAAGCTAATAAAGATAAAAAAAGTCTTCATTTACACTTTACTGTGGACATACGTTTTTTTTTTATTGAAGAACTTATCAAATAATCTTAAAAAAGCAAATTTATAGTTCCTATAATTATATTACAGGATTATGGGTCAATCTGTAATTTTAAAATATACGTACAAATAAATTGGAAATAGAAAATGACATTTTATCTTTTTCTAATTTAGCCAAGAGAAACCGAAAAAAACTTTGTTATAAAAGATATTAAATTCTCTCGAAATAAAATTTAATCTTCCGGAAAACTTCAAGTCCACCTCCGCGAATACTCGAAAATTTTGAATAATTTTTTAATACCAACTTTCTCGGACGACATGCTTCCATGTCCAAGGCTAAACGCAACTTTTTCCCGACTCGCGACCTCTCTGCGAACATATTCAGAAAAATACACGACGTTCGCTTTTCAACGCGAGCGTGAACCGAGCATCCGGTGGTCACGTCTTCGCTCTCGTTTATCCTTCTTCCAAAAAAAAAGAAGAACCGGGGAGAGGGGCGAGAGGAATCGATGCGGATTTCGCGAGGCCATTGTTCGCGGCTATCGTCGCCGGCGAATTGACGCTCGGCTCTATAATGGAAAGCCGCGCGCATAATAATAACGAACTTGCAAAGTTTGATTGGAAAACGAGCGTGGAGGAGGATCCCGGAAGATATGGGACAAAGCAGCCCTGAATACATAGGTATATTTAGAAGTAAGGGACTCGTATAGGTATACACGAAAGCTCGTAATAAGGCAGCGAGGCGAGGATAAAGTGCGATAACGGAGTGAATAAAATAGAGGTCGTCGAATTGAAAGAGTGACGGGAGGAGGGATGGAATGGGGTACGGAAGGGATGAGAGGGGCGCAAAAAAAGTTCTTGGTGCGTTATTGGCTGGGCAGTAACAGGCTGCGCGCCTTGTTACTTGATTTCGGTGAATACTGCCTGGGATTATATTGGAAGTCAAGGAACAAGTTGCTTACTTTGTATCGATCTTTCCGCATTTTACGTCAAAAAATTGTCGATTCTAAATGTATTACTTAAAAATTTTTTTAAATGTTAAAGCTTTCTTAACGCGTTATGATTTTGTATTTCTTAAAATGAGAAAGATAATTAAGAAAAGTAGGGCTGTATATTTAGATTTATAAATTTATGCGCTTAAAATAATAAACGATTAATTCTGGTTCATAAAAATTAACAGAACTGATTCTCACTAAAAAATAGTTACAGATTAGGTTGAAAAATAAGACATAAAATTTAATGTTTGAACTTTCCCGACGGTATATCAGTCGCTGGTTTGACTTGTCTTACATCCTATAGACATGCCTACTGAAATAGAACTTGCCTTGATTTTTATTAAAGTAATACAGCTGTCTCTCTATTAATATTCCCCACTATTAGACTGTTAGGGAAATATTTTATGGGCCCTTCATTCACGCGAAGACAAAACAGACTTTGCGAACAAATAATATGTATTATGAAATAAAATAATACAAAAATGTTACTTTTGTCAGTACAGTTACTTTGAACCTCTCTTTGAAGCCCTGCAAAAATATTTAATAAAGCAATGATACTCCAGAACAAAAATTTGATATGAATAAAATACTAAATAAAAATAATATTAAGATATTAAAATGTTGCATAAACTTATATAAAAATATAGTTTTGTGCTGATCAAATGAAGTACAATTTCACAAACAAGAACACAAGAGTCGAGGGTTGGAACTAACGCACAGCGAACTATTGAGACAAGCCTAATTGAAATTTGAAGCTCTTGCATGTAGTATGGAGAATGGAGGTGCTGTTCGACAGAAAATGAAGAGAAGGCGCACTATTGATGGGTGCACTACGTTAAGAGAGATAATTATGTAATAAAGATACAGTAAAGGATCACGTAAATGAATTGTATGAATTTTTTAAAAATAATCGAAAAGGGATATATGCATACGTGTAAAATGTTAAATAAAAAAGAGATAATGACATTTTTACTATAATTGCAAAAATTATTTTGTTCAATACAGTTTTGTTTAATCATAGAGATTCGCAAAAAATGCCTTGCTTATTTTCAAAGTTAAAAGCACTTTTTAGATATTTGATCCACGACACTGGTTATTTAACCGATCGTGACCTTTAAATTACAACTATTTGCTTCCAAAATAATTCAATATTTAGTTAAATAATTTTTAACCCATTTCACATTTGTATACATTTGCGAGCTCTTTAGATTCGTACTTTATACTTTAAATTGGTATATCTCGAGATAAAAATTCTATTTATTTAAAAATATTAATTTAATGCTATAATTGTGACTATGGACCAAAATAAACTTGAAAAAAAGCACATCTTAAAATTCTTAAAGATCTTAAAATCCTGACGTGGCACAATTTTGAGATCAGATTTGGACCTTACATCACTTGATCACTTTTTTTGGGCCTGATTTTTTGTATTTAATTTAAATTTTTCATTGTCATTTGGTTTCGATGATCCAAAGAAGTGATTCAATATTGGCCACAAAGAGACCCTTAAAAAGCAATTTCGTATAGGTCTGCATGCTGAATTTTTTTGGAAAAATCGATTTCTCCTCTCCACCTTTCCATTTTTTGCTTCAAGGCCCCCGCAAATTCAATGCTCTCGAAAAAATAGGTCGGGTTTATATTAGGAAGAGAATCTGTAAATACGATGCTGAGATTTTCTTCCCAAAGTCAGTAGTTCGACGTGACAGAGCAAAAGTTTCGATTTCCGTCGCGTTTATTTATTTTACCTAAACGGGATGCCCTCCATTGGAGCTTACACAAAAAAATAAATAGGTTGACATGGCTTAATTACTTTTACCCCCAAAAAAAGCGATTTTACAAACGTTATTCTTGCTAAGAAAATAGATGGCCATCATTATTTTTGTTTTTGACATTAAACAAATTAATACTTTTTATACCGTTTGAAACAACGTCAAATGTAAAATAAATATAAAAATATCGCAAAGCAATTTCTGTTTTCGAAATTCTATGGCCATCCAAAAAAAAAAAAACTTCTCCCAGATCAATTATTCTCGTGTTTCCCGCAGAAAGAACGCAAAAAAGGCCGTATTACCGACGAAAGAAAAGAAAATCACACGCCTCTCTCCGTTCCCCAAACTTCTCGGCGAAACTTTACAGTCGACTGGCTCCGATCCGTCAATCCTCCGACGGCTTCTCGCCGAACGCCGCTCTTTCTCCATCTCCATCTTCAATGCTTGGGAATTGAAATAAGAGCGAAACTTCAGGCCGCCGTCGAGAGGGGGAGAGACAGACGGACGGCAAGGCGTGATTCGCCGCTAACTTTTCAGCTTTTAAACAAATGACTGCGCGAGCAAGCGACTGAAACCAGGAAGTGCTTCTGCCGCGGGTGAAATTGCTTCGCCCTCCACCCCCTGTTCCCACGTACTGCCTGTTTACGCAGTGCCCAGAGATTTGACTGCGGGAAGGGAAAAAGTGCGAGTGGACAGGTTGCCGAGGGATACTTTTGCCCGTGGCCCTTTTTATACATAGCCCTGCCGTGGTGACTCGGCCGAAACGAGAGAAAGAATTTTCCCAATTTGGCGCGGGCTTGGAAAATAGAGCCGTTCTATCGGCTTGAATTTTTACGCGAGAAAAGAATTTTAATACTCGGCGGAGCATCTGCGGAGGGAGAGGGTCTGAAAATAAGTCTAATTGCGGAGCAACAGAATTTGTGGAGTATTTCAAAAATAAATTGTGTACAAGGTAGATATTTTTCTAAAAATGATGTTTAATTAATAAAGTGCTTAATAAAACTGTCACGAAGGATGATAAGCGTTAAAAAGTTGAAATTTTATGCAGTTTTTTTTTAGTAAGCAGTAAAATTGAATCGATCGAAACAAGTTGTCTGACCATATGAGAACTTATACTACTCAAGAGTATATTACCGTTAAAAGTTGTTTCAAACTTATAAAAAAATTTTAAAATATAAGATTTCTTACGTCTTTAGAGATCGAATTGTAGAATTTTTTTTAATTAAGCTCAAAACTTGCTTTCTCAAAACTTGCTTGATTCCTACATTCCGGAAGTGTCAAGTAGCGCATTTGAATTCACGGGCCTTTATCTTCGTGCTGACTTTCACTATTTTTCGAGGAAGTTAATTTTAAGTTTGTTCTTGCAGTGACTCGGAATTTTCTTCCGGTGTTCGTTGAACCTCCAATAAAGGGGTACTGTTGTAACCTTCAAGAATAAGAAATGATGCGATCGAGTGACGGAGATGACTATAGGTTTGAAAAAATTTCTAAATTTCAAACTGATGCGTATTCAATTTCTATTGAAGGTATTTTCAATTAAAAAAATTCTGCCTTTCTTTCACTCCGCATCTCCATATCAACCCATTATTCCAGGAGCTCTTGTTCCCGATATTTTGCGCATTCCTATATAGAAAACTGCCACTGATTAACCACCAAACGAACGCGTTCTATTGATTTTGCTCTGAAACCTCACGATTTTAATTAGATTTATGCATGCACACGAAAATGAATAATGAAATCCTTCAAAGGCCAGAATATTAACTTGAAAGCCTCTCATTTGCTTTGCCACAAATTGTAAGATACAAAACGAAATCAAAAGTAACAAGATCCCTGTAACTACTGAAGCATGTAAATCAGCGGACCAGGGGTCGCAGTAAATTAGCCTGTGCTTCTCTATTCCTCGCATAGATTAATAAATGCAATTCCTGACCAGCGGCAACGTAATTAACGCTTTATCATTTCTCTGGCAAGCTCCGCCGCCCCTCCAAGGCCTTAATTAAAAACTCTAAGCCCGCTCGGTGTCATATCCGCGTTGCGGATTAGCGGGAGAGAGAGAGAGAGAGAGAAAAAAGAGCGGCTGCACTGGAAGCGGACCGCGAGATAAAGCAATTAACGCTCTCCTCGCGCATAAGAGCCTCCTCGGTCGGCGTCTTTACGAGGTGTTGCTTGACAGTTACTAGCGGCGACGTGCTTTATCTTGCCGAGCTTTAATGCCCTTTTATTTCGGATTCGAGTGTGAATACCGAAACCGGCCCTGCCTCCTAGTCTTTCCTTTTCACGGGAATAGCCGAGGAAAAGATAGCGAGAGGAGGCCTTTGAGCGCTCAATGCCGAGAGATGCTTTAGTGAGATTAGTTTGCGGAGCGGCTCTTTCTGCTAATGGATTTGTCCGCCGGAAGGCGGCGCCTGATAATTCGCTGCGTTTTCACGCATTCTTGTTGGGATTAATGCTGGATTTGGCAACGGAACCCGACAGTTGTGGGTCGTAGATTTTGATCAAACAGGCTGACGTTCGAAAAAAAATGTTTATATTTTTTATTTGAAAATTGTTTTTAAAGCTTTATTCATGATTATAATTTAAATGTTATGTATATAGATAAATTCGTATTTATAAAAGGCTATTTTACATATAATCAACATTTATATACATAAAGCAAATTAGTGTTAGACTCATATTTATCGGAAAATTTAAATGTGGACAATTTTATATTTGAAAATGTAATTAAAGCGTCAACAATGAGTTATTTGCACCCTCTTTATTCGAGTGAACAGCCCCTTGGAAACCATACCATACCTCATAATCCGTAAAACTCTCTTCGTATAAACATAGTACTCGGCGGTAAATCGGTGTTTTTTTACCGGCAATATTACACCCTCGTAAATTAATTGCTCCGGCCGCGCAATCGAGATTCCTAAAGCGCAATTGCAACAAGAATTCCACATTACGGCGCAAGTCGGACGGCGGGAGCGGCGATTTGCCGCGGAGGAATTCTTTCCCCCCCGAGATTTATTAAAAAAGTACAGCTCGAGAGAGCGGCATGTAAGAGGAAAGCAGAATCGTCCGTTTTTACGCGCAATAAGTAGAAAAAGCCCGCGCAAAAAGAAGGATTTTCGCCGTCGCTCTCGACTTTATCGTTCTCCTTCCCCCTTTCGGCCGCGGAAAAACGGAGAGAGAAACGAGCGGAGCGAGCCGAGCAGGTGGTCGCATCGATTGCGGTCGGCCTGGACTATAAAAAACCTCGACTAATTGCTTAAACACTTACAAACGCGCGCCAGTAATTCGAGTTGGGCTCTTGCTTTAATTAAGTGTTTTTCGAATAAATGCACCGAGCTAGTTGGCGCATTAGTATCTACTCTAGCTCGCTAATTTAGGCACTTCTATGCCGACACTGGTTAACGTGATTTCGTGGCTGCGAGCTTCGTTAGGGTGATCGCACCAGTAGATGGACACTTAAGGATTTTTATATTTTGTATTAAGCAGATTTTTATGCGTATTTGTTGTTTAAAATAATGTGCATAATTATTGAAT
>UCOM01001070.1:0-51153 GCA_900474385.1 Ormyrus pomaceus
GTAAAAATTGTGATCCTTTCAGTAAAAACAACTGACTGAAAAAAATTACGGAACGTTCAATAAAATTTATTTAAGCGCATAATAATTGTTTCGTGTCGTTCAGTACTAATTCATGGATGGCACGTAATTATTTATCGAGAAAAGCGTAAATTCTTACACCCAAGTCAACCATCCCACGTTTACGGGTGCCGTACTCGTAATCTTTATTGAAAAATTCTATCCGTGTGCGTCAAATTGAGCAATCAATTATCGAAAATCGCGTAATCGATTTGGCCAAAATATTTTCAAAGGTGAAACTTAAGTTCGGTCGCCGGCTGGGGTTTGTTTATATAATTTTATTAAGGCGGGTTTAGTATAAAACTAAACACGAATTCAAGACGAATTGACCGCTGTAGAGGAGCGTTTTCCTTGGGTGCAATTCCCTGTAACGTCGAGTGTACTTATGTGCAGTCAAATGCATGTGGGAATACTCGACGGGACTTGCGTATTTGCGCAACGTGCAGCCGTGTGTACGTGCATATCGTTGCCGAAGACAAAGGGATTCCAGATGCGCAATCAGATTATATACATGCACCCAATAAAGAAATGAATTTTCCGACTCGATACGAAAAGCGCGAAACCCTTATATATATGTATATCTGCGGAGGATGATCTCCCACTGTATAAATGTGTCAGTTTTATATGGGAAAGCTGCCGGTGCTTTTTCGAGAGCAAAAGAAGGGTTTATGTTTGCGAAATAATAAAGTTTTTGACGCGAGAGTTTTTTTAATCTTTGATATTTTGCGTGCTGTTGTTTGTCAGTTTACTTTGTGTCTTTTTTATATTTTGATGGAAATTGTAAATTTTTTTTTAAATTTGTAAAGTTTATTCGTTTGTTAAAAATTTTTCAAAAATATTACATATTACTTTATAGTTATATTGCCTGCTAAATGTATAAATTATTACTTCATTCAAATCGAGTTTCAATACATTTCAATAACATATTATAAGAATTGATCTGTTCAAGGCCAGTAATTGATAAAATATGAATAAATTTAATATTTTACCTGGTAAAATTGGCTTTGTTAGTTTTTATGAATTACAAGATTTTACGTTTCAAATCATTTCACATCGCAGTACTTTAATTTTTTTTTAAATAATTTTTTTATAATTTTTTTTAAAAAAGTTTTTTAAATAATTTTTGAAACGTTTTCCCAAAAAACAGATCTTTAACTAAAGCTTTTCAATCTCACATTTCTCTTTCAAATTATTCATTATATGTACGCTGGTATAAAATTATTCAGCGCACAAACAATACAAAATGGTCTGACCGAAAAACTAAACTACTTTCTACTATCGGTAATGTGTTTTGATCTGCTAAACACAAATATAATCATAGTTTTGATCCATCAAGTCATCTTTAAGAATCTTAAGATATGCTAATATTAAGAAAAAGAACATCTTTTAGGTCCATGACATTATACAGTATCTGCCGTGACCTTTAAATTTCCATGGACGTGCTTAGCAGATCAAAATACATACATATAGAAGTCGAGTCTACGAGCTAGACCACTTTTTATTTTTTGTGCATTAAATTAGCACAAACATTGCGTAATAAAATGAATTTTTAGAAATGCGAATCAAGTGGTTCAGACGTGAATTGCAAAAAGAGAAATTCCCTCGAAATAGCAGAAAATTCTCAAGGAGAAAATGTCATTTGCAAATAGATTGCAGAGCGCTGCAGAGGTAATAAAAGGCAGGCTAAGCCAGTGAAAAGACAGCGTACGTACTAAGTAACTTTTGTCCACAATGGTGCCTAAATAATAGAGTCGCAAACGCGGAAACCGCGCGCAAACGTGTGTCGCTCGATACGTGATAAGACTCGAAACTCGCTTATTTCAGCTCTCGTTACCGTACTCATTTTTTTACTTGTACATTCCCTCGGGAACTTCCGCAACTCATTCATATATCTGGTCGCAGTCGTGTTATTAGTCGCAATTACATTACACTTTCTCTTTCTTTTTTTGCACAGGTGTATTTGCATATTTATACATCGTGTGCTCTTGATATTATACGCCAGATTTCGCGTTCCGCGCGTAAATTCCAGCGGCAAATGCTGCTTATTCCACGGCGGTGCGCGTAATCCTATTACTTTTATCGTCGCCGGCAACAAAGCGCCGACTTAAAAAAGCACGGCGGCCGCGATTTCTTCCTCGAACGGCGAACATTTCAGACGCCGCGCCGATCTAATTTATCGTCGCGATGCTTGGGCCGATAATTAGGTATGCATATAAGCATTCGCGGGGTTCTTGTTTTTGAAGCGGACGAGGCGGCATTAATCTAATTCTATATGGAAAAGCGTGCAGAAAATTGGCAGGCTTTTTTTTCTTCTGGAATACGTCACGCGAGCCAGTGATATACCACGCGGTGAACAGCGCCGGGATTTACGGCGTTCGTTTTCTCCGGGATTGATATAGTGTGCATTTTTATGCAAATATTTAATAGAAGGATTTCGTAACGTTTTGGAAACGGTGTATATACTGTGCCGACGAATTTTTTGAATTTTTCAATCAGAATGCAAGAGGCATTTCGGACTGTCTAACGACAGAATACCTTCTTTGAATGTATGCTCTATTAAGGTTATATGCATGTAAAACAATTGTTTATTCTCTAGTGAATCGCCTAAGCGAGCGTTCATAATTTTTTTCGAATATCTGTTATTTAGCATTAATGTTTTAAGCAATGCTAAAAGTATCTGGAACACTTTAAAAGTACATTTTGCGCGCTTATTTAGATGTTAACAAATTTTACGTGGTTAATTTATTTATTATCGTAAAATACACAATTTATTTTCACATAAATTCTTGTCCATTCGTTAACACTATTCATTACCAATACGAATTGATTACCGCTAACCGTACAGTAAATCTACAAGGTAAATAAATTTTGATAAAATTATTGTTATTACTACTGCATTAAGATAAATTTAAATAATGTTGAAATTTTACAGGCGCGTATAAATTTTCTTAAACACTCCGACTGAATTATAGCGCACGAATTATAATTATAATTAATTAACAGAGTGACAATATTTAAACCGCCGGCATGACAAAGTGCACTCGACTCTCCAGAAAACGGCCCCAAACCCCCGCGCAACCGCTATAATATCTATACCACTCGTCGTAATTCACTATTTTTTTTTTTTTTTCGCAGACGGAGGTGAAGTTCAAGAGCGTGCCGATGTGCTGCGACGGCTACACGGTCCAGGAGCCGGTAGGCAACGCGAGCGCCGACGCCAAGTGCGTGCCGCTCTGCAAGAAGTGCCGCAGCGGCGCCTGCACCGCGCCGAACGAGTGCACCTGCGATCCGGGATTCCAAGGGCAGGACTGCGCCTCCGGTGAGTTTCAGGCGAAAGGTCTGATGGCGCTCGAGGAGCTGTCGCTTAATTCCGACCTTTTTTTTTAAGACGAATGGGTATATTTATTTTGCGGGCGTTTCCTTTGGAGAAGCAATTGCGGTGGAATTTTTATTCATTCTGCCTTTCGTGAAATTTTTCAATAACGGTTATTATCGAGATTTAAAAAACTGTTGAACGCCCGACACTTTAACTAATTAGCGCAAAACAGCCACTGTTGACGCGATGCAGCACAGCTCATTAAAAGCAAAAAAAAATCAATTGACCGCGCGGGCTACTCCCCCATTGACAAGCAATCCCCCCAGTCTCGTAACTCGCTCCGTCTCGGCGGCGGTCACGCTTCGCCGATCGGCAATGACAATCTCCGTCTTATGTCAGGCGGCTAGAATGAATAGAGAAAAAAAAATACAAAACGGGACCAGCGCTCGCTCGCCGCTCGACTGTTACGTGTCGCGGCGGCCCGAACGGCCGTCGAAAGTCGCCGAGAACCAAAAGGCGGAAGGGATTTCGCGCGCTCCGAGACAAACTTTCGAATATATACACATAGAGCCAATTGTCGGGGAAATTAAACATACGTATAAATGTATATACGATTATCCGCAGAGTGTCCGCAGGGGAGCTGGGGCCAGAATTGCGCGAACGAGTGCAACTGCCTGCGCGGGATCGCCTGCAACCCCGTCAGCGGCAAGTGCGAATGTCCCGCCGGATGGATGGGCTCGAGGTGAGTACATGCGGCGGCAATCCGATTTAATAATTCGGCCACGGGACGCGGCCTAATTTGCAAGCCTGAATACGCGGCGTCCTCGTTTTCATCTCGCTCAAGCTAATCGAGCGTGAAATCTCGGATCCGATCCGAGGTGGTTTCAAGGGGGGGAAAGGCTTTACGAATTTTTAATTTTTCGCGATTTCTAGGTTTTTACGGGATAGCAGGACAATTTGTGTAAAGTAAATTTTCGCGTTCATTTAGGGAAGAAAATTTCTTTTCGTTTCTGATTATAAAAATATGGGAGTATGCAGTAAATCACTATACTTATACTTTTATTTTTAATGCGTCTTAACCAGATATTCATAAACTTAAATCTCAAGTTCGGGGGCGCTAAAACTTTCACCGTTGACTTAAAAAATTTTCATAATTTGACAAAAAGATTCTGTTTGAAAAGAACTTATAGCTTGTTATTAGGGCAACGCAAAGTTTTAAATCCCTGTAGTTTTTGAAACTTGCGCAATCACATCCTAAATTAGTTATGTAACTTTACAGTGAATGTTTGCGTTGACCAGCGGGAATTGCATAAAGTTCTAAACGTTTTCATAAAAATTAAAAGGTTTATTTAATTAGAAAGAATATAGTTCATATTAGATTAAACTATCAATTTTCTGCGTAAAAATTCAATTCAATTATTAATATATGCTGATTTAACTTATTGAATCCTCTTTAGTTTAAGATCAGCAATGTTAACTGGAGACTTCTATTAATTACTGGTTGTTGGTACAGCTTTGAAAAAACTTGTGAACTAATATATAAGTTAACTGAAAGTTTCAATAAAAAATTGCTGTTAAGAAGGATGCGAGAGCATAATGTATGTCATTTACATACAATTATCCGCGGTGCAGTTTCTCAAGTTGTCAGTTTTATTTTAAAACTTTTTTTAGTTTCTCCTTGTACTACTCTTTATTATGAATATCAAACGAGCCTGCAAAGCGAGCCATTAAAAAATTCTGAAATTAGATCGAAAAACTTGGGAATCTGCAGGAATTGTCGGTATTTAAAATCCCCGACAAAAGACTTGTCAAAACAGGCGAAATACGCGGTCGAACGATGTGTTCCCAGGTGCGAGAGCAAGTGCCCGGACGGGCAGTGGGGCGCGGGCTGCAACAGCATCTGCCTGTGCGAGAACCCATTGGCGCAGTGCCACCACGAGAGCGGCGAGTGCATCGAGCCGAACGCGACGGTCATCGATCCGTTCGAGGCGTCCGGCGTGTCCGTTAATCTAGTTCCAGCCGGAACTGCCGCCAAGGCGCCCGACAGCGATTACGTCGACGTCATCGACTTTGACAAGGAGGCACTGCTGCCCCGCGTCACCGAACGTACGTATATTTCGTTGCTTTGATTTTATATATATCTAGTATATATATCTGTGGCCTTTACTCATTTTTAAGCAGGACATTTGTCAGTGCGGGTTGAGGAAACTAATTTAAAATTTACGTAATTCAGTCCATTAAGTCGATAGAACGAGAATTTGTTAGTGTTCAGTTTAATTATTTGTGAAAAATAAATTATTCGCTTAAAAAAAGCTTTAGAACTCGATTTTGTCGCTGTAGACTATGTAACTTTTTTCTGCTCTGAATTAATTTCTCATTTTCATCAAAAAATTAAAAATTTTACCATAATTTACAATGCCAACTCTTAAAAAATGTAGTTTCGTTTATAACTAACCGTTTACTAATTTATTAATGCATGCTAAATTCAGTATTTGTACAGTCAACCGTACACGTAGCAACTAACGAAATTTTATAAAACTAAAGAAAATTGAAAACAGAAAACTACAACGTAATTTTTATTCGAAAACGACGGGAACGATCGTGCAATTATTATTAACGTTGTTTGACATTGGTAAAAGTAATTTACCTTGGGAAGGTTCACGAATCCGGATCTCCAGTTTCCTTCTTTTAATCTCAACCTTCATTTTGTTTTCGTCTTTTCATCTCTTTATTCGCGATAAATTTTCTCCGGTCAATACTCGCCGAAACGAAATCGAGATGCTTTGTTCCAACATTCCTAACTCGCAAGTAGAAGCACTTTATCGTTCCACAACTCCGGCGAAACGCGACAATTAACCCAAACAAGCGTGAGATTCAAGGAGCCGAAAATATTCAGCATTAATGAAACGCTTCCCCCGAGTGCTGATCAGCCCCCCCGAGTCTGAAAAATTAAGCTCGTTAGCGGAACGAGCGCCCGGCCGCGGTCCTCATTAATCCGCCTGTGAAATTGAAGATGACGCAGAAACGACGGCGGTCCCGGGGCTCCCCGACGAGCTCATCCCTGTGCAGAGCAGTAGCAGCAGCAGCAGCAGCGGCGGCGGCGGCAGCGATTTGGGCGGCTCGGCCACCACGGAAGGCCTCTCGACAAAAACGATCGAGGAAAAGCCGGCGGAGCGCGGCAGGCCGACGAGCCCCCTGCCGCCGGCCGGTTCCCTCGAAGGAAATCAACTTTCACAGCCGGACGCCGCCAACGTCAAGAAGAGCAACTTTGACTTTGACGACCGGCACGCCAACTTTCGTGTCATTGTCTCGCCCAAGACCGACTACGTTAAAACCACCCACAAAGGTCGGGCAAGCTGCGCGATCGAGCGCAATTCCTCTTGCCGCCCCGCATGCGATCCGGAGCTTTTTCCTCCTCGCTCGCGGCAGCTGCTTTCAGTCGGAATGCGGATGACTCTTTCCTTCCGCGAATCGACATTTCTCACGATCCTCAAGTTTTTTCTAGCGTTGGCTGAGAAAATTGATTTAATTCGATTAATCGCTGCCTTTTTAAATAGAATGTTCTGATTTTTAAGAGAATCTATAAAAAATGAAAAATTCGTTTGTACTATGAAAACTTCCATTATTGCTAAGGCGCCAAAGCCACTTTTACTTGTTAATATTTTTAAAATGCTTTTAAAATTAAAAAAATAACAACAAAATGGAGCAAATTTTAAAATTTTAAGAAAAAAGTAAAATATTTATATTGTTGTAATTTATTACAGCGGAAATTATTAAACGTGCGGGAAATTTTACCTTATCCAGTCTTTTGTCTTCTTTCTTAAAAATGAATGTCTCTGGTAATTTATATATCATAATTAAGGATATTTCGAAACATTTTCGGAACACTCTGCATGTAGCCAAGTGTATATTGCACTTAAGCTCTCTATTAATTACTTTAACCCACACAATACATTAGTTAACAGCCCGATTTTTGCCCCAGTAATTAAAGCGAACAATCCGAGTCGTAAGAATATAATGCGCTCGGCCGTACATTACGGAGTGAGCGGCTGTTTATCGGCGGACGTCCAAGCCAACCTTGACAGATAAAGTCCATCTCGCCTGGCGCCGCTCCACATATTTTTCCGCGCGATCGAGCTATATAACGCAGAGAGTCGCATTTTCGCAATAATGCCGCGAGCGTAGTTTCGCTCGCGCTATTTTCTGCTTTATCGAAAGACTGTGCGCGCGATGCCGGGAGTTTCCGACTTTCCGCTCTCTTTCTCTCTCCGCGTTTCCTGCCTCCGTCTCTCTTTTTCTTTTGCCCCAGCATGTATATAGATGTGAATGAGCTTAGTTGCAGGAGATACGGTTTTTCTGTTATGAGTTGTTTGCACGTCACCCTATTGACCTAAAACGAAAGCGCGGATTGTTTTCAAGAATTTATCGGGGCGCTCGAAATTTCTCTTTTCAAAGAATTTCATTTCCTCGTTATTTGCGACTATTATAATTACTGCAGTCTTTTCATTTTTTTCATACATTCGTTGATTAATTGTTATTGATATTTTTCAAAGTAAAATGGGTTCATACAAATTAGTAATCCAATTGTTTATGCGATGCTCTATTATAATGAAGAGAGCTTTAATTGTATTTAAACGAATCGAAGCTAATATTACTGCAGTATTCTTGTTTTCAGTCAGTCATTAAAATACAATAGTGCTTCGGTTTCCCTATAATAATCCAATAACAAAAAAATGCACCGTGGAATATTAAAATTCAAAAATCCCTCAGATTCTAACGATTAGTAATTTAACTCTGAACGTTAGCCATCATATCATTCAATCTCAAACGACAGACAGACAAGCCGCTATTTCCTAAAGAGAGCATCAGCTAGAAAATCCATATTTCCGTGAGCCGCACGTCCAATAAATAATTCATTCGGTCGAACTGTTTGCGGGCAAAGGTGGTGCCGGCACGATACCGGCGATCCCGATCGACGTCGCAGCCATGATTGTCGTCGGGGCGATAGTCTCCATCGGAATCACGGCCGTCGCCGCACTCATGATCTTTCACGTACGATCGAGGCTGCTCAAGACCGCCCTGGCCATCTACAATCAGGAGAAGGTGGAACGTCAATACCCCGAGAAGGACAACGCGTCCGGCAAAGGCCTCGACGTGACTATTGGAACTCTTCCTCGAGGTAAAGGATATTCGCTTTCGGAAACTGTGCTTCGGGAAAAATTGAAGGGTGCCTTTTCTTAGTTTTATTGAAACAGGTTCTTTTGGTTAAAGATAGTTGAATGTCATTGTAATGCATTGTTGGAGTGACGTTTTCTGGTCGAGAAATCCAGTGGTTGAAACGGAACGCAGCAGTTTGATTTTTCTGCTTTCAGGTACCATGACAAGGGTGAATCCAGTTTATAACGCCGCTGCAGACTCGAGCTCTACTGTACTGACGTTTGATGAAAGACCGGCCGAATATGCAAATGGGACTGTAACTATCGGTATTAGATTATCCAGCAATCTACGCGGTAATTAACCCATTTGTCACACAAATCTTCCTAAATTTAAAAAGATTTAAAGCAGTTTTTTTAAGTTTACGCCAAAGAGTCACTTTTGTTTAAAAATTTATGATGTTGTATTGACTAAAATTGTAAAGAGTATCTAACGGTAAGAGCTAAAAAAAAAGTAAAAGTAACCTTGATTTGACGCAACGCAATTTCAAGGCCTACCCTTCCAATTTTTCATTGAAAAGCTGTCTTTAATAATAGCTTTAGTAAAGTTTTTATAAATCTGTCACTTTGGATACTCGTAAACTGCGCAATGTTCTAAATAATTGATCCAGATTTTGATTTAGAAATATCTTGATCAATATTTTAAGTAGCATAAAATACTTCTCTATGAAAATCAGCTGACGAGAAAACTAATCAAATAATAAATCTACTATAATTTTTCAAATCAAATTTTAGATAAACAAAGCTGAAAATTTCAAGCACAAATAAATTAAAGTGTCCCGTTTTCAAAAGTGACTTTTAATCAAAGCAAATCAGAAAATTAGAAAAGATGAAAACGGGATCGATAGCTCCGCGCTTTACTTGCTTGTCTGTCTTAGCAGATCTGCTGGAAAGCCACTACGACAGGCCGGCGTCCTGTTCTCACCGAAGCGCGGCGCTGGTCGCGACCGCCGCCGAGCCCGATGTGGAGCACGTTTACGACGAGATCCCCCTCGCGGCGCCCTTTTACTTCGCCAAGGACACGTAAATCCGCGGAAGCAGGAGGACCTGCCTGTGATAGAGGAACTGCCAAAAAAACAGCCGGGGAGCGAGAAGAGAGAGAGAGGGAGAGGGAGGGAGAGAGGGAGGGGGAGAGTTTTCCATACCCAGTGCAAGCCTATCTCACGTGCAGAGACTCGCGAGAGAGCGCGTTGCCTCATACGTCAATCGGCTATCTCAGGCGCAGCTCGCCTTTACACAGACGCTGCCTAAGCGATATCGTGAGAAACTTTTCGGCGAATTATCCTTTTTGCCTCGTTCTCTGCTCCGCGTGTCCCTTGTAACGGAGAATTCGAGATCCATTATTTATTGAACTGCCGCGCGGCGAGGGGAGGCCACATAATCTCGCGGTTAAATTGCGACGCGCGCCTTTCTGCCACGGTATGTGTATGTAGATCTCTGCACGTGTGTGGAGGAATTACATGTGCACACCTCCGGCGAGAGTCTCCGAGACCGTATTCGATTTATTCAGAAGCAACGGAATGGCTTACATTGTTTAACCGCTCTTGCATGTCCTCCCATTCGAATGGTTTATGCGCGCGAAAAGTTGGAAGCCGTATATTTATAAATCCTGTCCTCGAAATTAGTGTGTGAAAGATCAATTTTTTTTTTTTCGTATGGTCACTGAACGTTTGCATTTATCTAAATCAGTATACTTTATAAATTTGTAAGCTTAGTTTTAAGTGATTCAAGCGTTGCATTTGAAAAGTAAGCTATGCATTTATTATACTATTATCCTGTCAAAGTTCGAAGTCTGACGAGTATATTGTAAAATGCGATTGCCTTCGCATTAATTCATGATCTTCATATAGTTATAGTTACTGTATTTCGTAGAATTTGTGTAAAAATACTCCTGTAATTATATTATCACTGTTTTTTTGAAGAAATAAACAAATTTTATACCAGCAATATTATACTCGCAGCCTCATTTGAGATCCCTTACTTACTTCGATAACGTAATAGCTTGCAATACTGGTTATGTAAATATTTAAACTATAAAGCATCAAGGTCGCGCATGATAATGCGGATAGCAGACGAGTGCAACATTATTCCAAGAAGTTAAGTTGTGGTGACCTTTTGAACCGCGTATATTACTTCATAAACAAGATTTCAAATGTCCGAGTTAGTCAATGAAAAACGTTTAACGAAACAAGATGTTGGACAGACCGTCGGCTCTTTTTCTCTGCTACTTAACTTTGGCGGTATCTATTTTGGCTATCGAAAGTAATTCAAGATCGGATTACGCCAGCCTTCCGGGCAAGGAGAATGGCACGTGTTACAAGCGAGTTCCGTAAGTTTTATTAAGAGAGGCAATTTAATCGGTGTACGCTCACTTTAATATCTTGATTGGCAGTCGAATAATCGCTTTTATTGAAATAAATTTTAGATAAAGTTTTGTAGTGTTTGCCGTACATTTATAAAATTTATATAATATAAAAATTTATTATTCGATGAAAGCATATATTTCAGTATTAAAAATTTATTAATCTTTATTATTCATCGAGGAAAATGCGCAAACTATATTATTGAAGATTTTCTGTGCTAAAGAAAGGTTCGTACTTCCAGATATGATGACGCTATTGCTGCCGACATTTCTAAAGGCATTGTTCAAATACAGCCAGGTTCACGAGAAGCAGGCATAAAAACGGTATTTAATTAATAAAATATTTCAAATTGCTTTTGACACTATGACAATAGTTAAATGTCACTTACAAAGCTGTGTTATTGTGCTTACAAATATTATGAATATTTGATCCATTTACTGGTTGAAAATAAAAAAAATAAAAATTTACATTCGAAATTTTTGAAAAAAATTATAAAAATCTTTTGTAGATTATTAATGTAAGTAAAGTAAATAATCAAGTTGCGGTAATTATATAAAAAGAAGGAAAACAACCTTCTCGGTCTTATCACAGATTTGTGGTCAACACAAACTCATTTTGATAAATGACAGAAGAAAGCTTCCCGTCTGATTGAAATTTTATCGTTATTTATTTAGTCTTAAAAATAAATACAAATGATAATTGAATCTGCGCATTTTATTCTTGTAACAGAAGAGTTTTCACGCAATGTAATCTTTTGAAAAAGTATATAATAATTTTTGCTTAAAAGAATAAATAATTTTTCACTTTCGTAATGATGACTAATAAACAAAATTTCTTCTCAATAATCAGAGGTGGATAACTATAATCGAGTGCTGCGAAGGTTTCGCGCGCAACAACATCACGGGCCGTTGCGAGGCGCACTGCGCAGAGGGCTGCCTCGGGGGCACCTGCACCGGTCCGAACATCTGTACCTGCGAGGAGGGTTGGCGTGCCGAGGGTGGCGTTTGCAAGGCCGTTTGCCGGCAGCAGTGCCACGAAAACGCCTACTGCTTTGCTCCGGACGTCTGCACTTGCAAGTTCGGCTATGAGGAGGAGAACGGCCGCTGCAAGCCCGCCTGTCTGCACGACTGCAGGAACGGCGACTGTCTGTCGCCGCGCGTCTGTCGATGCCACCCTGGATACTATCTGAACGAGTCTCAAATGTGCCAGCCCGTCTGCGAGGGCGGCTGCCCACACGGCCAATGCACGAGTCCCGGGATTTGCTCTTGCGACAGTGGGTGAGTGAATGCGTAATCAAGATTTTTCACTATTTGAGAGAATTGCATAGAATAAATAAAAGCTATTTTTCTTTGTCAAAGGTATGTAAATCCTCCGAACGATCTTGAAACTTGCGTAAATCAAGCAGACAGTCCGAATGCTTCTTTAAGAGGCAGAGAAAATCAGCATTCACCGCCAGGAAGAGCTTTTGGAACACAGGGAGTCATCGAAAGCAGAAATCAAGGAAACATCGAACGGAAAAATATGTATTATGGAGTTTATAACCAACACCTGAGTAACAGGTACAATCAAACTCAAAGTTTTGACGGAATTACTGGTGTTAAAGGCGGAATATCACAAGGACCATATGGAACTAACAGTTCTTATGGATATCGTCAAAATAACTATGGATATTATGGAAATGGTCAAGATAATAGACCTCAAAGACCTTATTCCAATCAAACACCAGGTCAAACACGTGATCGGACAGGAAACACCACTCCATACCCAGTTTACGAAAATGAAGGTCCTTATTCCAATCAAAGACCAAATCAACAACCTCATTCACAACAAGGTGAAAGGTCTTATGGTATTTACCCTAATCTTCCTCAAGTTAATCAGCAACAAGATTATGGATGGCAATCGCCAGGGCAACGATACCCAACAAATACTACTACTCCTTATGGTATTTACGAAAATCAAGGTCCCTATGGTCCATATAATCAGACTTATAACAGACCGCAAATACCTTATAATTCTTCGCAAGGATCTTTAAACCCGAGATATCCAAATCAAAGGTATCCAGGACAAAATAATGGTCCCTATGGAGTTTATAACAATAACCAGACTTATCACAGACCCCAAATTCCATCGGCTTCCCAAGGACCTTTCCCCACGCAATACCCGTATCAAGGAACGCGAGAAAATAACACCGGATCTTTTGGTGTCTATGGACTCAATGGGCCTCAAGGACCTTACTCTCAAGGATCTAGAAATGGCACGGTTGGTATAGGTACCAATAGAAGGCCTTCACCTGGCCAATTTTATGGAAATCCTGGAGAACAGCAAGGTCCGGGACATTTAGGAGTAGAGTTAAGTTACGGACCTGGTGAGATATACATTATTGATCCTAATTCTCCCGTTATTTATCAGCCGATACCTCAAACTCCTTCAAACTATGATCCTTACAATCCATACGGTCAATCAGCAAATGTCGGTTTTGATAATTCGCGCAATCAAGGACGTTTGACTCATGGCATTCAAGAGCCTCCTCCGTACAACAGTCATCCACAAGCTTCTGGAACTTCCGGTACTATAGCAAATTGTCCCGTTCCTTGTTATAATGGTAAATGTGATGCGGCGACTCAGACCTGTCGTTGTAATCAAGGATACGTACCTGATTCAAGGTATCCGTACAATACACAGTGCGTACCTGTTTGCAATGGAGGATGTCCCAACGGCGTTTGCACTTCTCCAAATCTTTGTTTATGTAATGCAGGTTTTGTTAAAGAGCACGGAGTTAAAGGCTCTCAGCGGTGCGTCCCAGCTTAATAAGCAATTCTTTTGTAAATATTAATTTATTGTAATTGAATATTTTATAAGAATTTAATTGTACACCATTATGATATTTTAAAAATTATTATAAAGCTTTTAATTAATTATTATAGGCAATTATTATTTGCCTCATAATTATACTGAACTAAAAATAAAAAAAATACATTAAACGTTCTCGGACTAAGTATTATTAAATCCTAAAAGAACAAAGTCTGCATTGACTGATAGTAAGTAGCTTCCTGCAGATAAATAAGTATAGTCAGCGCCAAGGGCGATAACGAAACATCTACTACTAATGAAACAATGTTCCTGATGTCATTCCGAGCGCTCTTCAGTTTCGAATTGACCAGCCTACGAAATGCAAAACATGAAGTTTAACGCGATCCTTGCAATTATCCCAATCTTTTTTAGCAGCATACAAGCGTATGGTAGTATTTTCATACCTCCAAATTGTACAGAAATATACAGGTAAAGTTTCTGGGATTATAAATTTTTTCAAATTTAAAAAAAACTCAAATAAATATTGAAAATGAATTACAAACAAAAACTGTTTAAAATTAACTATCTTTTTAATAAAAACGTATTTACTAGCATAAGTGTACCGAGATACGTGCCGTACGAAGAAATTTATCGAACAAAAAATTGGTTGGGAATAACTAAATACAAAACGCGCACAAATTATAGACTGGAGGTAAGGCTTTTAAATCATACAATATCTTAATAAATTGACTTAATTTAGTGTTATTGTGCAGAACCACATCAGTTTTCAAAAGAGAGAAGTGTGTTGTGCCGGATACTCGGTTAATGGTGATTTATGCATGCCTCTTTGCATAAATAAACCTTGCGACCGCCACGGGAATTGCGTGAGCCCAGATGTTTGTAGGTGCGACGATGGCTACCAACTGGATCACACGAACAATCAATGCATACCGGTGTGTTCCAACGAATGTTCCAACGGTTATTGTTCAGCACCAAACGTCTGCACCTGTCACGAAGGATTCCGCATGACTCCAGATGGCTACACTTGTGAACCAATCTGTTCGTGCAGCAATCTCGAGTATTGTGTAGAGCCGTCCATTTGTCGATGTATTTATGGCTACCAAAGGCATCCGATCGACCGAGTGGACGACGCGGATTACGTCTCGTGTGAACCAGTCTGCGAGAGGGGCTGTATTAATGCAGACTGCGTCGAGCCGAACTTTTGTAAGTGTCACGAGGGTTACGTCGATCTTGACAACGATGTCTACACTTGTGAGCCAGTCTGTACTGCCGGCTGTTACTTCGGCGAATGCACGGCTCCAGAAACTTGTACCTGCTTTCCGGGGCATAAATTGCAAGCCAACAGTTCGCATTTCTGTGAACCTATTTGTGAAAACGAATGTGTCAACGGGGTTGGTTCTAACGCTACACCTTTTCTGCGACTCGGTCTCGCATCAAATGATAAAATTCATCTGTATTTTGCAGAAATGTGCGGCACCAAATTTTTGTGACTGCTTTGATGGATATTTCTCAGATCCGGACGCTCCGCATATTTGCAGGCCGTTCTGTAGCAGCCCGTGTACCAATGGCGCATGTACAGAACCATTCGTTTGCTCTTGCAATGCAGGTTATGCGTCGACGAACAATCATACCGAGTGTGAGCCTGTATGCGCTGAACTTTGCCTATCAGGGGTTAGTATAATAAATATTTTCGTATGAATGCAACGAGATGCTAACGTGGAGAATTTTAATAATTTAAAATACAGCTCTTACTGCTAAAAAAACATAAATTTTAATGCATTCTTCAGTGATATAGTTCATTAAATTTAATATACTTGGTAAATTACAGACAATTAATGGCATAAAAGTTCGTAAATTTGATATTGAAATTAAAAAAACATTAAACTTCCTGTACTTACACATTAAATTTAAAGCATAAGCAATGACAATGTTCGAAGTAATTTTTAATTAATTTGCCGCTTTGAAATTAACTTCTAGTACATTTATATTAATTTTCAAGCGTGTATTTTCAACAGTGTATACAGCTAAAAAATATTGATCGTATTTGCTAAAAATAATTTATTGTCAAAAATAGATAAGTAAACTCGCGATCTAATACGTACAATGCTTTGCATATATTGTACAGCTAATAATTGTACTTATTTATATATTTAAAAGCCCATTTCCTAACTTTGCCCTAACTACTTTTCTACTTTTTACCCATTTCAGACTTGCACAGCTCCAGATACCTGCACATGCTTCGAGGGTTACACGCTATCGGCAGAAAGTAAATTCACGTGCGAGCCCGTCTGCGCCAAGTCTTGCATAAACGGCCGATGCACGGCCCCGAACGAGTGCACCTGCGACGACGGCTTCGAGAAAAAAAATTCCTCGGACGACGATTCAAAGTGCATCGTGATCTGCGAGTGCGAGAACGGCCGCTGCGACGAAATGAATTCCACGTGCAGCTCCTGCCTGGTAAGCGAACAACGGGGGCGAAATAATCGAGAGGGCTAAAAGAGGAGGCCTCGTTTTGCAGAACGGTTACGAGCTGACGATCAGCGATAACTCGACGCTCTGCCAGCCGCGCTGCGAGGGTGGCTGCGAGCACGGACGCTGCGTCGAGCCGCAAAAGTGCGAGTGCGACGAGTTGTATCTGGCGGATAACGACACCCGGGGAAACCCGGTGTGCGTCCACGCGTGCGGCGGTGACTGCGCCCACGGCTCCTGCCTGATGGAGAGCAACGCCTGCAGCTGCCTTTACGGATGGGGAGGAGAGTTTTGCGACGAGCCGACGGCCTGCGGAATCGCCGTGCCGGAAGATCGATCGATTTCGCTGCAGCTAAACGAGTAAGTATCGGACCGTTTCGTCCCTTACTTTTGTTAAACTCGACCTCTGTTTGATTGAACCTTTTTAGGCTCGTTGGCTACGACGAGTTTGACAACGCAATGGGCTTCGAGGAGCATTGGACTGGGCCGAGTTGCTACGGTCGCTGTTTGGACGAAATTAATAATGCAACGAAATGCACTAATCAAACGATCGATAACGAGCCGTCTATTCATTTTATTTGCTTCGTGAATATAAGTACGCAAAGCTGTACAAATCTTTTGCGGTAAAAGGGTGACATTTCGTTTATGCACGTATGCCTGTGTTTTTTAGGTTCTCCGTGCAACGTTTTTAGCGAAGCTGCAGCTGACGTGTATCAAAGAGAAGGTCATCTTACGATTATTGTTATTGCCGTAGTGGCAAGTTTGTTAGTTATTGCAACAACAATCCTTGTGACTTTGTACATAAGGAAAAAACGACAGGACAAGGCGCTTGGTAAGATTATACTTATAAATTAAAATAAACCAGTGTATATCTGCTTGAGTAATGTTGTTTTAATTTTTTGAAGAATTACCCACTGCTAATCAAGATGAGCGTAAACCTGAAGAAGATTGCTTAATTGAAAACGAAAACGACGGCATTAGCTTGTAGAGTAGATTAAAAACTCTTATGATTGTAAAATAACATTTAAGTGATATGAAATCTGTATTACGACATTATTTATAATCTAACGTAAAATTAAAATAATAATAGTAATCATGTTTTTGCTGTTACTTTTCAAGCAAGTGATTCTAAGTATACGTGATAAATATACGCGGCAACCCGCCGCGCGCAGATGTTGGTCGTCAGTTCTGGCATTGGGAGCAATGAATAACAAGACTGAAAACTAAATATTCTTAGTGATATAAAGCTTGAAATTCAAGGGAAAATGATTGAATAATAAAGTAAAACTGAAAAAAATGTTGTTCACCTCTGGTACAATAAATTTTCCACTCTCCCAATTTTTTCACGTTCCACCAGTAAAAACGCCCGCGAATATACGTAAGTAGAGCATAAATTTAGCAGATTTTATGCACAAGGTTAAACGAAAGTCGAAAGTCGTCGTAGAAATGGTATGCTATCAGAAATGCACTGACTGTCCATCAAAATTCGAAAAAGGCCCGCGCCTTTAACGTGGTAAAATTGGGGCCGCGGCAAGGGCAGCGGCTCCTTGGGGGTGCAGCCGAGAGCCTCGGCGGCGGCACGGCGGAGAAAAGAGCTCGGTTGATTTTCGCTCGGGCTGGCTCCGGCTGCGCGCAGGGGGCACCGCGCAGCCACGGCTTTGGGGGCGCGACGACGGCGGCGTCGGCGGCCACGGCGGCTCGGCGCCGACGGGATGAAGCGCTCTCTCTTGCTCGCGGCGGGGGAGGGGGCGCTCGTTCCTCGCGCCGAGAGAGCTATTCCCACCTCGGCCGCGGCGGCGGCGGAAAATGTCGATGCGCCGGCGGTGGCCGGTTTCGGGGGCTGACTCGCGCCGTGGGGGCGATGAGCGCACTTCCCCGAGCCCCGAGACTGCTGCTGCTGCTGCCGTTCCTGCTGCTCGCCTGCCTGCTGGCGGCCCCGACCACGACCTCGCCCGCCTCCAAGAGCCTCGGGGAGGCGGCGAGCTATGAGCGACTGCTCGGCGACGAGGAGGCCGACAGGTCCTCCAGGTCCAACATCGAGCTCGACGTCTACGACGACATACCCGAGGACGAGCTGGAGGACGAGTACGACGAGCTCAACGTCACCGCAGGTACGCACACGCTCCGCACACGCCAACCCCCTCTCTTTTTGTTTATCTTGCGTAACTCGCCGCGCTAATAAAACGTTAAATCGATCGATCCCCTAGTCCTCGAGCGCGTCGTCTTCGCTTCGCTGAATTCTTTCTGCTTGTTTATGCCGAGAGAGCGCGACGCAGAAAGACGTAGCGGCGGCCGGAAGTGCGAAGGGCCAATCGATAAGGAGAAAAGCATCCCTTCGCGACGTACGCTGCGCGCGAATCGATTCTTTCTCTCGGCGGCGCGAGCGGCAAGGAGCTCGTCCGCGAGAGCGCCCGCTGCTCCCGACGCGGCAATCAATCGAGGATCGCGTTCGGTTCGAAATCGACACACTGCTAACCCAGTTTCGCGGCGGGCCGAGCACGCCACAAGACGCTCCGCGAGATAAAAGCCAGCCAAGCACGTGCAGGCGCCTTCTCTCTCGCGGAGTATTGATTTTAATGTATCTCGTGTATGGTGCGCCGGAGGGAGAGTAGGTCGCACTCGCTTTCGCCTTCCTGGCCCGATGAACTTGCTGCAGGCTCGGGAAAAAGACTCTCCGGCAGAGGGGTGAATGAACTGGCGCGCGCGCACCCTCAATGAGCGGACACACGTCTTGCAGGAGCGGAGAGCGCGCGTCTCGAGTAGCCTCGTCGGATCCTCTCCTAGGATCGATATCTCGCCTCTAATTCCCGACTGGCGGCCGTTTTTTCTCTTGGCAGGGCCACGTGACGTCTCGCGAGCGCGCCGAGTCGCTAATTAACTCGCTCGCGGGAGGGAAACGCCGCTGCTTCCGTTAGCGCGAGCTGCATACGGCTAAAAATAGCAGCACGGCCCAAGCGGAATATCGATATTGTAAGGTATGTAGGCGAGCCTACGTCTTGTGCTTGCACTCCGATTCTGAGCGCGCGGCGGTGGCCCATTGAAAGAATTTCAATGAGAGCTTTCGCTACGTCAATACGAGCGAGAGAGCGAGAGGCACTGACGCGGCCAGGTTTTCAGAGCTATTTCGCGGATAATGGCTTTCGTGCCGAATGACTTGAGCGAACAATGTTATTCTTCGATTCCGGGCCGAAAACGGGCCTTTGCACCTTTAAGCAGATCGCTTTGGAAGGGCAAATCGAGGCATTAACCTAATTTAACCGCACCTCCTCGCCGGTCTGCTCGAGCGGAAGGCCGTTTTAATATTTTTCTCGCTGTTTTTATAATCAGGTTATAGGAATAAAAGAAGCATTTAAGCGCGCCGAGCTCGTGTTTAAAATGTGCTAAGCGGTTTGAACATTTGCCAAGTCGAGATATGAATAATGGTCTTAAAGTTCTGCCGTTGCGAAACTTAAACCCTTTATATCCAATACGGTAGTTACACACAGTGTGCTAAAAACTAAAGAGCTTGTGTTTAACAAAAAATTTACATCAAAGAAAAGGCGGTCATATAAACAACGCTCTTTCCGAAGCTTCTTTTACACCTTTTCCATTCTCCTATGTCAGTTTCGTAAACGCCGCGCAACACTTTTTAACAAAACAAATGTTTCTTTGTAATATTAAAGGGTTCTCGCGTACCTAAGTATACACATCTATCCGACAGCAATAAACTGAGAAGAAAGTAAAGTTTACTTTCATCTCCATCCCTTTAGCAAGTGTCTATCAACAATCCCTAAAGTTCGTAAAGCCAGGAAGAAAGTCTGACGCGAGCTGAAAAATGCACTTTAAAATTTCAGAAAAGTGGAAATATCTGGGCTCTCCGTGCGACAACACCTGCAACCCGATGCTCCAGCACGTGTTCTGCGACCCGCAAACCAGGTTCTGCGAATGCGAGAAGCTCTACCCCGTTGAGCTCGGACCCACCAAAGGATGTGCCAAACGTACGTGTGTCCACTTTTAGCTCGCGAGAGATTCGCGCGCCTGGCTGTCCCTTCACCTTCTCTCCTGTCTGTGTTCGCAGCGAAAAAACTGGGCGAGCAGTGCCTGTACAGGGCTACCTGCCTCTACACGGATCCGCACTCGACCTGCACGCAAGTCCAGCACAACGCCGTGTGCGAATGCGAGGCCGGCTACCATCGCGTCGCGCTCTCCAGGCCGAACAAGAAGCTCTTTTGCGCAAAAGGTATTGCGAAGCTTTAATTCTTCTGCGTCTGTGTATGTGTTCGCGCTGTTTTAAAGTGAGTGATGATCTTAATTCCGCGAGAATTTTCATGGCTTTTTTTAAACGCGCTTTTCTTAAGGAATTTCATTAAGCGAATTTCTGTCGTCGCGCCAACTTCTCAAAAAGTCATATTCGTCGGCTTTTTTAAACTGGGCTTTATGTGCGCGGCTTTCAAGCAGTCTTGCCGTACCGAGAATTTTCTACTCAAGACGCGCGACGAAAGTGCTTTCAACGTTTGATGAAATTTTAACCAAATTTAACTGCAACGGACAGTTATGCAGTTATTAGACTACAAATGAAATTCTTGTTTACCGTGGATATTTCTGCTGCATTACGCGAATGACTTTTGAGGTCAGAGTGTAGCTGCCTCCCTCGAGTGTTATCCTTCTCTCGAGTAACTTTCTATACCTAATATTAAGCGCAAAGTTTTCTGTGATTTAAGAAGTTTTCAGGATAATGCATAAAAAATCACTTTATCTATTTAGGACACTGCGCAACTCGCGAGCCAGATTTTTCAGTAACTTTTGAATATTTACTAGCTACAAGTTCACACTTTCGAAACTTGTAATAACGGGCCATTTTACATGCATAATATCAACGACGCTCTAAGCGATATTTATTTAGTGAAAAGAAAGTTAACAGTTTCCTGATCTACTTTTCAATGATAAAAAATCATTGCGATTCCGGAATAAAAGGGGAAAATTTTCCACACAAAGCAGCTTAATAAATCGTGAAACCGACGCTAAAAAATGACTCTCATCACCTCCCGGCAAATCCGATTGTCCTACATACGCTCTATGATTTCCTGCGCCGACTTGGCATCTAATTCCCACCCCCAGACGTACTGGCCGCGCAAATAAAAAGAAAAAATTAGCAGCAGCGCTCGCTCGCGATTATTTTTATACCCGCGGACAGACTGGCATTATGTGCGCAGAATGAAAGAGCTCCGGATCCGAGAGTCGGCGGTCGATTGTTGCGGCGGCCTTCGGGAAAGACGGCGATTGATGTATCGTTCGGTCGCTCGCTCGGGACGGGCTTGCAATTGCACTATCGTCGGCTGGCGCGCGTAAACACGAGCGGACGGCCCGATGGGTGAGAATACGGCGCCTGTAATCAAATTCACGAGCTGGCTCGAAAAGTGTGCCGGTCGCTTTTGTGCGCAGCGGCGACACGCCTCGCTCGATATTACTTTCTTCAACAGTTTCGGAAATTAGTTTTCGTAAAAATAGAAGAGTTTAGTTGCGAACGAGGAAGTAAGGGCTTTCATTTTATTAGCATCCACTGTCAAATGTGTGCTTGTGAAAACTAAAATAATGGTTTTTATAAAAAATGTTCACGATACGACACTCTGCAAAACTCGAAAAGCTCTGATGCAAATAGATTTACATTCGATCGTTTATAAAAATAAATGACGCAGCTTGCTACTTTACAGTTCTCCCGCAGCAAGAAACGGAGTGATTAATCGCACTGAACATTGCTTCAGATCTGGTGCTGATAGCAACGGACCTGCCGACTCTACTCGGCGTCGCCTCCGGAATAGCGGTGCTTACGGGTCTGATCTGCTTCGTACTGAAACTGTTCAGCCGGGCACGTTACACGAGACCCCGACATTACGCCAACGCTGGTCATCCCTCTCCTATGATATTTTCTAGCGACACAGGTAATGGCTTCACTCGATTTACGCCTCTGCCGGCGCCGATGACGGCTAATTGGTTAAAAGCTCTGCGTAGAGGCAGCTTTATCTCGAAGTAAACGAAAGGAGATTTATAAAGCGGCGCCTTTCCATTGATTATTTTCTGATGCGTTTAAGAATGGCGCTTTTACGTTTTCTAAGCGGAGTAAAGACGCGTAATGGTGATTTAAACGTTAATTAAATTTAAATTAGAATTTTAGAAATGACTACGGCAGGATTTCGGTTGAGTGGCAGGTGGGACATTCAAGTTTTAAATGCTTTAAATCACATTTCAAACTGAAAGTTGAGAGTAAAAAGCGATAATCCCGGAAATATGAAAAAATTGTGTAATTTTAATGTGACATTCACACATTTTTTCTTTTCTATGTAAACAGAAATATTTTTAAAAGGAAAATAAAAAAAAGTTTTACATGCTTTTTTCATTAAATTTTTTTTTATTTTGTTGTAAATATGTATAAATAGTAAATGATTAGACAATAAGCTTCGTTGATTTTTAAAACTTAAACTGCATTAAGAAGATTCTATGTCACATTTCACGCTCAGTAGCAAAACTCCTCTAAAAGTCGCCTTAAAGAATTTTTTCTTGATTGCAGCTTTAAACAAGTTTTATAACGTCTTATGAATTTCAATGTACTGCCTAATGCAATAGAAGAAAAATATCTCAGACTGCATCGTTGTTAAAAGTTGCTTAATCTTTTTCTTTGGTCTAACAACCCAGCAAGTTTTAAGGTGGTTCTATAGCTTTAAAATTGACATTTCAGCAAGTGTTATTATATACAATATTTATTTAGATCTGACAAATTAAGAAATATGTATGTAACAGAAGTTCCACATACATTAATACAATTAAAAAAACTATTTCGAAAAAAAATAACAAAATGTAATTTCACTACGCGTTTCACTCGTCAATTATAATATTATTAACCCACAATAACTCTGTATGGAATTTTTCTAGCACAGGACAAGTCATTGATAAATCTGTTAACCTTTCTTTTATACACATTTTTTTCAAGCTATCAGATTTTTATTATCTTTATAAAGAAAAATGAAATGCATTATCCTACTTGCTGATTTATTTACTCGCATGTTTTAACTCGTTAAAGGGTATATGAAATGATAAGAGGGTAGCTAATGATACTAAACAGACCATTAGTATACGTATATAGCTCAAGTGTTTTTACATTATAGTTTTTCTGCGTTGCCTTAATAGAAGTATTACATAATATAGATCAATAATTAATAACCTATTTTAACAAAAACAAATATTAAAGATCATGAAAAAATACTTTATAAGTTCAACAAAATCTTTTGCAATTTAAAATATTCAATTTTATAATTTATACGTGTTACCATTAGCACCTTATTTTTATCTCCATCTTATTTCACATATCTATCATCTGTTATTACAAAATTTAGCATAAGATTTAAGTAAGAATATCTTGATACACAATGAACAAACGATGGTACATACAGATAATTATTGCTGGAAGCATTTTATTCAAATGAATGTAAATACACATCAGATTTACACAAAGTTAGCCATTGATCTTAATCATATATATATATATATATACGTAAACGTACAATCTATCATCTTTAACACTGAACTTCGCGGGAGTAGCACTAATGCTACGAGTGACTGTAAGAAAAATGTTTTTGATTCATTACGACGAAAGAAACATAAGTCGATAATATTATTGCATTAGCAAAACCTCGATTTCCTATCGCTGTGAAAAAGCGACTCACCAATGTTGTCTGTTTTTCATCAGAAAATAAAGTAGGTCT
This sequence comes from Ormyrus pomaceus, assembly GCA_900474385.1. NCBI lineage: Eukaryota > Metazoa > Arthropoda > Insecta > Hymenoptera > Ormyridae > Ormyrus > Ormyrus pomaceus. The sequence continues at coordinate 23,966 of UCOM01001070.1, forward strand.
CTCATTTTTTGTTTACTCAGTGGTTTGTTTTGTTGAACAACATTGAAAAATCAAACAGATTAATTACTTAGAAAATTGCCTTCATTAACATATTTTATAAATATAAAACAAATTTCATAATTTCAAAGTCTTTTAATAAAAGTTAGAACCATCAGGTGAATAAATTTGGCTGAGATACCGCAGAAATGGTTTACTAGCAATGGTTACCACTATTATTCTTTTTTTATTTTGAATCATGCACTTGCGTATATCCGCAGAATTTTGTATAAGCTTTATGTGTATTACTGAAATGCTTTTTGCTTTGCTGGAAAAATGACGATACTAGAAACTCTGAGAGATAGAGAGAACTATTGAAAAAGCGAAAAATGCTTTAAATATTTATTTCTGGAGCAGAAAAAATCCATAAATTCCCTATTATAAATATTAACGACACTTTCTGCCCTGGCCGATAAAATCGAATACTGAAATATTAAAAAGAAAATTTTAAAGAGAGCGAATCTTTGAGGCGAGTCCGCGACGCCGGGAATCGACTAAAATCATGTCTCTCTTTTAACGTTGCGCCCTTCTGCGTTAGGTATCCCGTTGACGCTCCACGGCGGTAGGCCGTCCTCGCGCTCGTCGCAGCGCAGCAGCGGCGGGACGATCAACTGCAACGCGGTGATGACCCGGAAGCAGAGCAGCAGCGAGGCCGCTCGCGGACCCCTGGTGCCGGCATCGCGCGCAGGTGCGGCCCGCGCCGCGGCCATCTTGCTGATCTCGTGCCACCGGCAGGCCTCCGCCAAGAACGGCAACGGCGCGCAGCAGCAGCCGCAGCTCAGCAGCAAGCACCGCCGGGCCCTCAGCGACGTCGCTGAGGCCTCCTCCGACGGCCTCGGTAGACCCTCCGATAATCAATTCAATGTCTCTCTCTATATCTCTCTCTCTCTCTCTCTCTCTCTCTCTCTTTCTCTCTCTATCTTTCTCTGTCTCTCTGTCTCTCTGACTTTGACTGACTGTCACTGTTTTGAGGATGAGCGCGAGGCCGGGCCATATCCATGTCACGATTCTTGGTGTTGTGTGTGCTCTGTTGTCTGCTCTATTTTTCTGGATGTGCTAAGGTTTCCATGCTCAGCAGACGTTTCACCACTTGGTTTTTGCCGGTATATCCAGCAGGGATTTAAGAGGAGCATTCTGCGTAATTGTACAACTCTAAAGAATGAAAAACTCCCTTTTAAATACTACTTTTCGAAGCTCTTATTTTATCTATTTTTTTACTTCTCACCATTTTTCAGTTCACCAGGTTTTATTAATTGTTTATTATTACGCTCGAAAATAACGCAAATGTTAAATAAAATGTTAAATAGTCTTGGTGTTATTTCATTCAACATCAGTGTATTGTAAGTTTATGATAAATTGTACAAGTATTCGTTATTTCTAAATAATTATTTTACGAAGCAATTTTCAATGTGTGGCGCTCTACAATTACGTTAAATTCTTACAACTCTTAATCCCGGGGTATCCGTTGTGCATTAGAGCTCGTTGTACTTAATACATTCTTTCTCGGTCTCGTAAAACAACACTACCTTTAAGTGAGGAATTTGTGAAGCTTCGTACTATCGCTGTTAAACGATGCAATGATTTATGCATATTGTTGAGGGGCTGCTTTAACGAGACAGCAAGATGGCAGCGGTATATACTCTTTTAATTTTACTACACACACACACGTATTGTGAATTCACGGATTTTGTGGTAAGAAACAACCACGCGAGTTGATTATTTAAACAAATATTTAAGTACTTACAAATAATGACACTAGCTGATTCGCTGCACTTGAATTCAAATTGAAAAAATTAATAATGCATGATCGATTGCTTTATTGCTTTGACACGCTATTTTTTTTAAATAAACGAGATATATTAGAAAAGAAGCAAAGAATTTTTTTTTTTTAAACTAGAGAATTTTATCGATTTTAGAATAGTTTTACAAATGATTCCGAAAGAAAAAGATTATTATTTTAAAATGGCATGATGAATATACATACATTTGGAATGTTTTAGTAGATAAAGTGTACATATTTAACTTTCGTATATATTTTTGTAAATTATTTAATTAAATTAATTCAACTAATTAATATCTTTATTATTTATCTTTTTAAAATAATGTTGTTAGTGTATTTCTTTTAGTTTTATTCTAGACAAAAAACATGATTAAAAGCTTTCATCGTAAATTAAACACACTGATTAAATTACCACAGGTACACAAAAAATAAAAAATAGTCTGACCCATCATAGACTAAACTACTATATCCGTCTATTTTATGATCTGTTAAATATGAATAGCTCCTTAGTTTCTATAATAGATTTGTTGGAATTATGGAAGCAGTTATTAAGAGAAAACATAAAATGAATTTAAAGTCAAAGAGGTCCTAAGTTCTTTTCTTCTAGTCTTATCGTTATTTTGCGTTCTTATATTTATGCGTAAGACTGAGCGTGTGAATATGTATTGCTTGCATTGGACCTTTTCTAAAACCTATGACGTTATAAAAGATTTTCTATGCAACCTTATTAGATTATTTCTCAGTATTCTGTATAGGAAATATTATTAATCTTTGCGTATATATCACTAAGATCACTTTTTAGTAATTTGATCCATGATATTATATAGTACCTGCCGTGACCTTTAAATTACTTTTTAAGTTTCATCAATATAATTATTTTCTTCTCCGAGATAATATAAAGTAAACAACATTTTTAGCTCACTTCACCTTCGGACACAATTCAAATTTGGATAAAATTCAAAAGGCAAGGTCATGACAGGTACTATTTAATATCATGGATAAAATGACTGAAACGTGTTTTTTGTTACCTTGAAAATAAGTCCTATAAGGTCATATTTTTAACACATTTGTGTTTAGCAGATAAAAATACATACGGATGTAATAATTTAGTCTGTGGATCAAAGCACTTTTAATTTTTTGTGCGCCTGCTTTATTATTAGTGTAACACTTTATAGAAGCTGCTTAATGTTTACAAAGCTTTTTGTATAAATTTATCATTTATTGTACAGTAAAAATTTAAAGCGCATTTTTATGAATGCTGAAATAGTACGTTTTGTACCAAGGCTGTAAAATAGAACTTTACAGCCATCAGGTGCCGGATCACTGCTTTACACACATGACTGAAAAGTTTTATGGCCGAGGTGCGAACACTAAGTTTTCGATAGAGTAGCCGTAAAGTACGACTTTACGAATGTGTACGCACTTCACGGACCCGTGTATAATCTCTCGCAAAACGGCCGTCCATAAAATCATACTTTACGGCTACTCTATCGAAAAGTATTTTGTGTCGCAGACTAAAAGAGAAACGTTGTTTATTAAAGTAAATTTGTACTAGTCTCAAAGGAATGTAAGCGCGTTAGTCTACATGTAAAAATGCAATTTGAATGTATACATAGAAGAAGCGAGAATATAAGAAAGTTAGCGCCACAATCGCGTGGTTCTTACGAAGGTCCGAGAAAAGCAACCTACAGCACCGAGCCCAATCGATAAGCATTAACGGATATCTCATTCGGCAGGATCGCGACGTCCGAGTTTAGCCTCGCTCCACAGCTCGACCTCATCGGCGAAGAGCTACAGCGCCCGACGGCTCGAGCGCGAGCGCAACGAGAAGGAGCAGCGCCAGGCGCTCGTCGAGCTCAAGCTCAAGCAGCAGCAGCAGCAACAGCAACAGCTGCAGCAGCAGCAACCCGCGCCGACTCCCAGTCCAAGGACGCCGCACTCCACAGACGAACTCTTGCCCTCCGTCGAGGAAGCCACGGAAATTTTCTATAACGAGGTGAGGGCTTATCGCGGTTGGGAGGTGTACTCCCCTCGCATCGATTCGCCGCCCTGTGTTTTAGGTCACTTCTTCGTGATGAATCATCGGCTAATCGAGCGGGAGATCTAACGTTTTTCATGAATAGCTAATGGGAGAATAAAGTCGGAGGATCGTTATTTGCGTATCGGGTATTTTTCTCGCTTTCTTATATACAATCAGTGTTAAGATCGCACTTTTCATTTACAACGTCTTTGGTTAAATTTTAGAGTAATGGTGATAATAGCTTTCTGAAATTATCCATTTTTCAATTAATTTTTATCCTATAACAACATAATTCGACATTGAGTAATGATCACAATACACTCAGTACGTCTCTTTTGTCCTTGAATATACGTGTGGGTGTGTGATTGTCTTCAATAATGCCGAGAAAAAGACGATGAAAACTCATCAATTTATTTCTATCCTACATTACATAGAAAACCTTAAATAAATTTTCAATATATTTTAAAATTACTATAAACGGATGTTAAAAGTCTATTTTAAACAAAAAATTCTTGCCAGAGTGCATAAAAACCATTTAATTTAGACTAGATATGTTTAATATAAATCTAAACATCTACTAGGTCATACTGTCGAAAGTACTGTGTATCAAGAACGTTTTAGATTCTTTATCCTCAGTTTCCGACGAAACGTCAGATTAAATCTTGAAAAAATAGGTTACGATATAAAAGCTTTTCAAAAAAGGATTAAAGATACTGTCTGGTGAGCGTGTCTGAAGGATGCTTTAGGCAACTTTTAATTAAAGTGTTGTTATAAGCCTAGACCTATAATTTTTAAGCTTTTAATCCTTGAATTTTATAGTGAAACCTTGACTCGCATTTAATTTCAAATTTACCGTTCCCCATTTTCTGAAACTCCATAAAAATTCAACTTACGGCGAGGGTAAAGAATTGGGCCTGGTGTATACAGAAGCGATATCAGTAAAAAGCCCTCTTTTCAATCAATACACACCCGGAAGCGAAAGCACATCCCTGCAAATAAATTCCAATAATCCCAAGCTCGAGATCGCATATCGCACTCGATAAAATCGTTGACAAGTTTTTTTTTTTTTTTGCAGCAAATACCGACGACATCGGGTACGATAAGTGGGATGGCGAGCGGCAGCAAAAGCAAAACTACAACGACGACGATCGCAGCGACTGACGAGGCTGCGACTCCGCTCTTTGAGAGTGACGCGGCCAAGCCCTGCACCTCCGCCGACATCTATCGTTCATCGTAAAATCCGTACTCACACACAAGTATATAATACATCTCGCGCGCGCGCACCAAATGTGTCATATTGCAGAAAGGGAGGCGACTCTCGTGCATATAAGTATATATATATAAATATATAAATATATATATGTATACTACTTGCTCTATTCATCCGTAAAAGATAAGAAAACAAATCGCGCATCTCGATTTTATTGATTGTTGCCACTCGGGATTTGGTGTATATCCTTTTACTCTCATAAGCATTTGCGAGAAACGCTGTCTTTGAATCTGAAAGAGTGAAGAATCTCTTTTTTTTTTTTTTTATTTTAAAATCTTTAAGAGTACGAAAAATAGTCCCTTGAGATTATAATAATGGCAAAAGTTTTATCTTGTGACAAAATCGTTATTTTTAGACAGAAAAAAAATTATTGTAAATATTTTCTTGAACATTAACCACTCAATGAAACATAAAATTCTGCTTTTTAAAAAAGGTTCAAATAGCTGAGACAATTTAATTGGTCGAATATATTATTGACAAAATGCATCTTTCAAAAAGAGAAATAAATTTTAATCGACGTAATCAATAATATTAAAAATGTATCTTTAGTATTTACAGAATCTATTACTAGCTTATGGATAATCGTGATGAAAATCATAATTCAGGATAAATGCACTTCAATGTTATCACCGAAAAATGATTTTTCACACTTTCATATTTAGAGAACGATAGATAACGTAAAAGCAGTGCTGCGAAATACATTGCTTTTATATGTAAAGAAAAGAAATTAGAAATTTATAATATCGCGCACTCGGCCATTCTGTAATAAGTCCAAGAGAAGTCGTTCATGCTATACAACGCGTATATATCTCATCAGTGCAAAATACATTAAGCTCGAAATAAACGGAAATGGCTTTTATAAAAACATAAGGATATAAAGGATACGCAACGTTTCAAAGCCTAATTTGCTGACGATACGAACAAACGTCTAGTAACTCATCGGTTTTTATACTGTTTTAATACTTTGATATCAATTTTTAAAGTTCCCACGTTGATTTTTTATAATTTTTTAACAACGCCGATCATCGCGTAGACCTTCTCGATCTTCCCCCCTTCTCGAAAACCTAATTTCATTTGCATTATTTCGCCATTACCGTATCGGGCAACTGGGCATAAACGTAGTTTCATTTTAACGATAAGATATACATACGCACACGCAAACGCCTAATACAGACTCTGCAAGTGCGAAGTAAACGTTTTAATTGCAATCGGCATGCACGTGTGCAGAAGAGCGAATTGTTTTAGAGAAAAGAAGCATTTCTAGGTAGATCTAATTTCTGAATTGAAATAGCCGAGTAAAGGGTTCTTTTTACCAAAGTGTGCCTAATGCAAAATATCTATCGGATTTCCATTGACACTTTGAGCGCATTAAGTTCTGATACAAACTGAAAAGTGAATTAGTTCACTATAGTTTTTAAAAATTCGAGTCCAGGGACGAAATTTTTACTAAATTTTACAATTGTAATAGTACTTGAAAAGTTATTAGAAATTGACTTTACTTATGTACAAATCGATTTAATTGACAATTGTTAACATATCACCCAGATTCAAATATTTTCGCACTTGCAGATTTTAAATTGAAAAACTACATGCGTTGATAGTTATTGTATTGATAGAAACCGAATTCCGATTATATAAAGTACCGAGTGACGATATCGTTCGAACATAACATACGCTGCCTTTTTCAAGTGAGAGAGAACTCCATAGTTTGTTTACTTAAAAATATTTTGGCACGAGTTGAAACGTTAATCGAAACAGGATCAGTAATAAATAAAAATAATATTTCTTGTACAATTAGGCTTTAAAGAGTTACTATTATTATTAAAACGATGTCCAATACCATTTACGGTATATGATAAGCAAACTCAGTTATTCAGTTTATAAACATTGTTTAATATTATTATAAGGTGAAAAAATTATATTCGAAATAATCGGTAAAAAAATTGTTATCGGCGGGCATTTAATTGTTTGCAAAATTGTCTATTAAAATGAGAAGAGAATAGATTGATGTGCATGATGTTTATAAAAATCGATGTAAACAGCGTTATCGTTTTAGCCCATTTTGAATGTTTACTGTACGATACATTGTAATATAGACGTTGGGCAAATAAAGCTCACTTTTCCTACGTGATCGGCAATGGAAATTTCTGACTTTTTATTGTCCATGTGATTTAAAAAATTATACACTGCATTTATTTATGAAATTAGATAATTTATTTTTGTACTTAAAAATGTTGCATTACATAAAAAAGAGTAGATGTTTCGAAAAGGATAATCAGGTAGCAATTTTGCTTGATTGCTTTTGAATTAAAGATAATCTTTTTTAATTTGACACTGAGAACAATGAACTTACAGTTGATTAAACCACAATTAAAGCGCAGACACCCAAGGTACGTGTCATTCGTATAAAAGATAAACGTGTTTGGTTTATTAAACGTGTTTAATCGACCTCTTCGATAGTCGGACCTCCAGCAGATTGAGCTCCAGGAGCAGCTCCGGGCGCCCCAGCACCAGGCGCAGCGCCAGCTTGATAAAGCTTAGTGACAATTGGACTGCAAACGGATTCAAGCTCTTTCTGCTTATCGGTAAATTCCTCCTTCTCAGCCAATTGATTGGCATCCAGCCAAGCAATGACCTCGTTGCATTTAGTGAGAACAGCGTTACGATCAGCTTCGCTAATTTTGTCTTTGAGCTTTTCGTCTTCGACAGTGCTCTTCATATTGAAGCAATAGGACTCGAGGGCATTTTTGGCGGTGATCTTCTCGCGCTGTTGATCATCCTCGCTCCTATATTTCTCGGCTTCGTTGACCATGCGCTCAATGTCCTCTTTCGACAGGCGGCCCTTGTCATTCGTAATAGTGATTTTGTTCTCCTTACCAGTAGATTTCTCAACCGCTGAGACGTTGAGAATGCCATTGGCATCGATATCGAATGTTACCTCAATCTGAGGCACGCCTCGAGGTGCCGGCGGAATTCCTGTGAGTTCAAACTTTCCAAGCAGATTGTTGTCCTTTGTCATGGCTCGTTCACCCTCGTATACTTGGATCAATACTCCGGGTTGATTGTCGGAGTAAGTAGTAAATGTCTGGGTCTGTTTCGTCGGAATAGTCGTATTTCGTTTTATAAGCGTTGTCATAACACCGCCAGCAGTCTCGATACCAAGGGACAGCGGAGTTACGTCAAGAAGAAGCAGATCTTGAACTTCCTCCGACTTGTCACCGTGAAGAATGGCAGCTTGAACAGCGGCTCCGTAGGCTACAGCCTCGTCTGGGTTGATCGATTTATTCAGTTCCTTGCCGTTAAAGAAATCCTGCAGTAGCTTTTGAATCTTCGGGATTCTCGTAGAGCCACCGACCAAGACAATACTGTGAACCTGGCTCTTGTCCATTTTAGCATCTCTCAGTGACTTCTCAACAGGTTCGAGAGTTCCTCTGAACAGATCAGAGCAAAGCTCCTCGAATCTTGCTCGAGTAATTGAAGTGTAGAAATCAATGCCCTCGAAGAGCGAGTCAATTTCGATGCTAGCTTGTGTCGAGGAGCTTAGCGTCCTCTTCGCGCGTTCACAAGCAGTGCGTAATCGCCTGACGGCTCGTTTGTTAGATGCCAAATCTTTCTTGTACTTGCGACTGAACTCTTGAATGAAGTGATTAACCATGCGGTTGTCAAAGTCCTCACCGCCCAGGTGAGTATCACCTGCGGTCGACTTGACTTCAAAAATGCCATCCTCGATAGTCAGAATTGATACATCAAAGGTACCACCACCCAGATCAAAGATAAGAACATTCTTCTCGCCAGAAGATTTCTTGTCGAGACCATAAGCTATCGCAGCAGCGGTCGGTTCGTTGATTATGCGAAGTACGTTCAGTCCAGATATGGTACCAGCATCCTTGGTCGCCTGACGTTGGGAATCATTGAAGTAGGCAGGTACGGTAATTACAGCGTTAGTAACAGTTTTGCCCAGGTAAGCCTCTGCTATTTCCTTCATCTTTACAAGGACCATTGAAGACACCTCTTCGGGAAAGAAGGACTTTACCTCGCCCTTATAGGTCACCTGGATTTTCGGTTTACCACCGTCACTTATGACTGTGAAGGGCCAGTGTTTCATGTCACTCTGCACCGTTGCATCTTCAAAGCGACGTCCTATCAGGCGTTTCGCATCTGAAATAAAGATAATGAAATAAATAAATAATTATAATTTGATATGAAAAAAATACATAAAAATATAAATGATCTCCGACCGCCGAAAAACAAAAAAAAACCTTCTCTATTAAATAATATTAATTAAATTAAAAATTGTAATAATATAATAAGTCTACATTGAAACATTAAAATAGACCTTTTGAGCTAAAAGAGCCTCGATAGAAATTTAAGGGAAATAGAAATATAAATAAAGTGTTCCGGCATATATATGTATACGTAGAAATTTGAGCACGAAAATCGTAAATGCCAAAATGATTCTACAAACTACTATTCTATTTCAATACAGAGAAACATTCTGCATTCTATTTTTCAAGTTGCTTTTTTAATTAATAAACTCCTTTTTAACAAATAACAACGCATTTATTTTCTAGTCAACAAGTTAAAGTTGTTGAAGGAAAAATAAAAATTTCCTTTGTTTGCCAATAGCTTAAATACTTATAATATACAATACAAAAGACTACCCACGTATTCTGTTAAATATAGTATATAATGTCTTGTTATAATTAATTTGAATATTCAATAAAAAAGTTATTCATTTTTATTTTCTAAACAGGATGTATCATAAAATGAATTTTTAAATATTCAACGTCATGTGACTAAAAATCCTTTTTAAGGATATTTGTCAGAGTCTGCTTGCGGGTCGGGATAAGGAGTGGCTCCTCTCTTCGCACGGGGCTCTCCGCTTACCCGCGCACCTCTACCCACAGCCTATATAAGCTCGACGGTTTGTTTCTTCTTGATTCCATTTCTTTGAAAATAAACGGTGGAAAATTTTCGAAAAATTCATACGTTATTTTTTTAGCGCAAAAAACAACCTATTAAATTTTTAGAAAGATCGTAGATTTTTTAAATTCCTGACAAACGTCCTTAAATAGCATTTTATTTTAGATTAATTTAAGAAGTGCAGTATATTATTTCTTACCAAAAATAGTGTTGCTAGGGTTCATCGCAACCTGATTCTTGGCTGCATCTCCAACAAGTCGTTCGGTGTCGGTAAAAGCTACATAACTCGGGGTTGTTCTATTTCCCTGATCATTAGCGATGATTTCCACCTTTCCATGTTGAAAAACACCCACGCACGAGTACGTGGTTCCAAGGTCAATTCCGATTGCAGGTGCTTTAGTCATTGTGACTACAAATAAAAGTAAATTAATTTCTCTGCACTTGCAGAAATTCTTATTATTTATCAGAAGCGCATTTCTTAAAGAAGCCAAAGCCTATTAATTTTGTTCTTCGTCAAACGTATTTTTATTACGTTTTACGTACGTCGCGAAGTACCGAAAAGGAACGCGGTTCCCGATAATAAAAATGATGATGAAATAATTTCACCATGTGGTGCATTTGAAATCTGAGCAAGGATGCGTAGGAGACAATGAGCCGTAAATATTCGACATATTTTGACCTTAATTAACCTTGAAACTAAATTAAATAAAAAAACTTGTTTAAAAGTCATGTGAATTACTAAAGTTTTTTTAATTGTACAATATTTTAAAGGAATTTTAGTAATTATAATCACCGAATACACCGCGCGTGACTAAACAATAAATAATTAAAAAAGCATTCATATCAACAGTGAATAAACGTTTGTTAAAATAACAAAAAATCATTTGCTAAAGCAACAACACCTTTTAAAAATTAAAATAAATTTAGCTTAAATTTAAAATTGAATACAATTAAACAAAAAAAGATAAATCTCGAAATTTTCGCAGCCATCAGCAAGTCAGTTAAAAATAACCGGGCACACTCACCTCTTTGTATCCTCTATATCTGTCTCTCGATTACGAAATTCCTGTGCTCCACTGTTTCGGCTCTCCTCTAGAGATTCGCACTTCGCGAAGTCCGTTCAAACTCTGCGAGGTGCGTGGCTTCGCGCTCGCTTTTATTACTATTGACGATGTCTCTTCGAGAAGATTCGCGAGCTCGCCCCACCGCCGAAAATTCGCGCCACTGCGCGTATATTGCCTTACGCACAACGAGAGAAGAGTCGCATCGAAAACACTGGAATCGCGCTTATTTTTAGCTCAGCACCGATTTGCGCCTTCTTTTCGGTTCTATCGATCCATTTTTGTGTACGAACCCGGGCGCGCGCAATGCCGTGCTGATTTATTTTAGACCTCGGTAAAAGAGCTTTGTGTACTTTGAAAGGGATGAGGCACCAATTTTTGTGCTCACATGTTAATATCAATAATTTCCAACAAATTTTGTAGAAAAGTTTTGGGAGTTTATTGTTATACATTTGATTTTCAAGGCATACAAGTAACAATGTTTGCATTTTTCGAGGTCTCAATCCGTCTTTACAATGTCCCTTGACTCACAGAAAAAATTCCTCTTACGATAAAAACACTATTATTTACAGTAGATCTACAGATGACAAATACTTTTCAAGTAAGAATCATCGATAAAATTATTATCTTTAGAAAAGATATTACTTGAATGGACTTGCCGACAACGGCATCAGTTTTCCTTAGGCTTCTTTGTCTGTACAATATATTTTGTTTTGTATAAAAAATTTGATGCGTCGCAGCCCTTATTGTTAAGCAAAATATGTCTTTAAACAATTAATGAATATAAAAATTTTGTGCGAATACTGAAACCTAATTTGAATTATTTAAAAATTATGTATTTGTGAAGTAACTTTGATAAAGCATGCCCAATGCTGTAGTAGCAAATAATGTAAAACAAGTCCACCAAGTTGCTAATCCGAAAACTCCTCTGAATACTTCAGTAGTGAATATCTAAAAATAGTAATTCATTTTCAATAATAAAATCTTTCAATCTTTTTATCTACTAATTGACACATATAATGTAATGATGAAGTGTCCTTACTTGCTTCATTGAACTCAGAGCTAACTGAAACTCTTGAGCAGTTTCTACAACAGTCTTTTCTGCATCATCAGAGAAAATTTTTGATTCTGGCTGTGGTTGTGGAGCTACACAAGCCTCAGAATCGAGAGTTTTATACAAACCCTCCCAAGAATAGCCTCCTAAAATTTAATTTAAATTTAAGATCTGTTTAAAAACGAAATTATTAAGATAAAGACAATTCTCTTACCTAAAGTTTTATACATTAATGTACAGTATAAACAAATAATTAATGGTGCAATATACTGTAATGCTACAACACATAAATAGTAAAATACAGCTGCTATCTGTAAAATATTTATTTTAGAAACAGTTTAGATAAAATATTTTAAAATATAAAAGTAAAATATTTTTAAATCACAAACCTTTTTCTGAAAATCCTTATTAGATATTCTACCAGCTTCTTTTTTTTGTATTTCTAGCTTCAAGTTAGCCAAGTTTAAATATGACTGTAAATATACTGGCATTAACACTAACTTTAGAAGAATAGCAACAATTATAAGAATTAATCTCATACTCTCAAAAGCATCAGCTGTCATTCTAAAAAATGTATAAATTTTACTTTTTTAATCCTTGGTTGAAAAAATTCAAATAAATATCTTAATAAATAACTTACATTGGCTTTGTCATACCAGTAAATATTCTTGCAGTGAGGTAGTCACGACTTATTGGTTTAATCCATAAACATGTTAATATTAGTGGAGATGCATAACTAAGATTTGCAAGAAGTAGAAGAAATTTATTGTCTTTATGATACCTGTAAAATAAAAAAATTATATTTTAATATTTTTAATATTCTTTTTAAATTAAAAAAATGAATGATTTCTGTGTACCTTAACGTATCCCAATGCATTTTAGATACTCTAAGACCTGGAAATGTAAATAATGAACCGACAAATCCACAAGTAACAGCTAGGAAAAATTTAACAATAAGTTTTGATGCTGGACCACTAAAGGAATAAAAAATATTTCTATTATATATACACTTTGCACATTAAATTTATAAAAAGAGATTTATAATCATACCTAGATGAAAGACCTTGTTCTTTTAAAAATACAGATGCAGTATGATTAAAACTCGCATAAGCATTATCTAAACCTAATTCAAGAGTATTTTCATCTACTATCAGGACCATCATAGCTATTAGTAGATAAACAAATCCTGTAACAATGCACGTGGACCTCTCTCCGATACTTTCTTCACCTTTAAAGTATTGTATCCAAAGAGTAATCAACACTTTACTATTTTTATGTTAAGTACTATATTTTAGATTTATAAAATAAATTAAATATCTCTAGAATTTTAAAAATTGTTTTTAAAGGATACAATGCAAATCCTATAACTAAGGTACACCATAGCATACTTAAGTTGATTTCATCTTTAATTGGATACCAATTATTATATGTCTGTGAAAAAACAAACATTATAATATATATTAAAAGAACTATACTGAAGAAAAATTAATTATTATCAACAAAAGTTATTAAAATGCTTTAAACGAACTTTTCGTAGATATTGTGAAACATACCTCAGTCATAATATATACTATTAAACCATAAAGAGAAAAGTCAAATAACCATTGAAAATCTAAGAAGAATTTTAAATGTACAATATCAAGGGAAGAAACAGGAGCAGTCTCAAGTGTAATATCTAAATTTCTTGGTATCTGAAAGACTTCTGAAATTTTTCCATTTTCTGTATGTTTCCCTTTTTTATGCTTTTCTTTAGGGATACCGACAAGATTTTTTAATTCTTGATCTGTTGGATAAAGATATCTTATCAATCTGCAATTAGAAATAATTTGCTTTGAACATCAATTAAATTCAATAAAGTCTCAAATAACAATCTCCAGTGAATGAAAATTACCCAGTAGAACACAAAATCCATTTTGCTATTGAAAAGTGCGAGCCCAATTTTTGAATTACACTGACCATTATCAGCGTAATAACCAATTGTGCCCCCAATAGAGCCTGAAAATTAAAGAAAAATAGTATCCAAATTAATTGAGGTTATGGTTCACTTGGCATCATTAATAAATTAGCCCTGTATACAACTATTCATTCAATACTCATGCCTACACAAATGAATCCATTCAAACCATTAATTAAAATTAAACCAATACAGGCTAAAATTACACTTGACATTGACATAAAATTTGTACAAACGTCGAACTTACCATGGTTAAAAGAATAAATTAACTTTTTCCTAAATAATTTGTTAAAATATCACTGAAGCCAATGATCCATAGTCACGTCGACGATTCTAACCCTCCACTCCGAGATCAAGAGTCGTCGATATTACCTAAGTCATCGCTTTTTTTTGCCCAGGAAAGCGTTAGGCTCAGCTGCAGAAGAATAAGAATCTATGGGCAGCGTACACGTTGCTGGCTTTATTAATAGAATGCATGTTCCAAAACTAGCCACCAGCTGACTGCGGCAATGAAACCCACGAGTGTAAGTACCGGACTGATTTAGTCAATTTAGTGAAGTTGCCTGTTCTCGAAGTATCGCTTGAAAAAGGCGGGAAATTCAAACAGTAAGAAGGTAAGCAAGTGTTTTTTCCAAAATTATTGTCTTGTAAAGTTATACTTCTATATTTTAATATATTAAATCTAATATATAAAAATATGAAATAAAATTATTTATGAATTTTCAAAACTTTTAATAAACTAACTAATAAATTTTAACATTACACTTTTAAAATTAAAGTATTTTGTGCATAGATTTTCATTTTTTATGGATTAGGAAGAAAAGGATTAAATAACAAGTAAAATAATTAATTTAATTACGAAATTTTATTTAATAATATGGTAAGCAAGTTACAAATTCTACAACATGAGTATAACTTGATTTTCGTAAATCATAAATAATTTTGAAATAAAAAATTTTTTACAAATAACGCAAAATTTATTTAACAAGCCTTCATGTCATAAAATCCTTGATAGCTTTTTCTCTATTCTGCGGAACGTTTTTATGTATAATGTATAAAAGTATATAAACTAACTGAATGGAGAAATTAGTTTTCAACTTTGTAGACCCTTGTGCAAACAACATCGTCGACTTTCATCACCTGAAACAAAAAAAAAGTCAGTATTAGGTAATTAATTTTGTTCTAAGAAATAATAATTTTTTTTTAAAAATTTCAATTAAGAGAGATAAAATGAATTTTAAATTTACAAGATTGTATGTGAATCTTGCAGTTTCTGTTGCTCATGCTAACTTATCTGTTTCCTTCAAAAACATGTGCACACCCAAAATTTTAATTGACATTGGTACAAGATAATTGGCATATGATATAGATAATTACTAATTATATTATTTAATACGCTTTTTTGCTTGACAAATTAAAAGTAATCGACTTAATCTTAAAATGTATAGATAAAGTGCGTATGATATATAATAAGATTATTTTTATCGAAATAAAATTTGGTTTGAAGAGACCTATTCAAAAAATGTTATCATATAACTGTAAAAATATTTTCAATTGGGAACTTCGTTTATCAATCATTTTTATTTGATTATCGGATTTCAATACGTGAGATAAAAACTGGAAGATATACTTTTACAATTACATAATTTCATAATTTCTCTCTGTATAAATCTCTATAAAACGAAAGCAAGGGGAACAAAAAGGGAGCATATATTAAAATTGAAGAGCATAACTTACGGCCTTCATTTCCGTGGGGGTGAATTCCCGTTCAATGACGGTTTCCTTATCGCCCTTCTGGATGTGAGTCATTTTGTTACCGTCGAGGGTGATGACGCTCTTGACTTTGCGACCGTCGGGTGTCTCCTCGTCGAACTCCTCTCCGAGTTTGAATTTAATCTCGGAGTTCTTGAAGGTGCTTTGCGTCTTCATCGTGTATTCGCCGTTATTTTCCGTGACTTCGACTACCGGACTGACGGTGGCACCCATTTTGCGGGTGAGGATACCGACACCTAAAAAGCGCAAGGTAATGTTTACGTTAATTTTTAAGTTAATCCTACACTTAAATGAATTTTATAGTCAAAATCCATTGATAAATAAATCAAAAAAGATGAAAAATTATTCTCTAGCTGGAATTTAACATACAGATTTACAAGTAACAAATAACTTACAAGAACAACATTTCAATAAATGTTAAAAGTTTATCAATGCAATGCGAATGTATTTTATTTCATACAAATTAAAAGATAAACATATTATTGTTATCTTTTGCCGTTGAAAATCAGACTCAACAGAGTCTGCCATGAGAATAAAGCAAAATTATCTTTTGCATGTTTACTAAAATATTCGAGAACTTCGCCACGTAAGTGAGCAAAAAATGATAAGACAAGCATTAATCTCAACTTTGCGCAAAAAAATGTAATTTAAATTTTCTAAAAATATAAATATTTAATAAACGCTTTTTATGCTCCATAAAACTCAAGCTACAGTTATATAACGAAATTTAAGTTTCTCTATTTTGAAAAAAGATTAAGATTTTAAAATGTACAGTACCAAAATTTCATAAGACGGAATATCATATTTTTCTCTCATCATTAACAGGAAAAATAATAATTTACAAATAGTTATAGACTATTCTAAAAAAAAATAGTTGTAGGTACACCGAAAAGTTCTTTCTAGGATTAGAATTACGAGATTTGCCAGTTGATCTTTCACATTCGATTAGTCATAGAAATGAAATTACTAGGCATCGCAAAACTGCAATATTAATTTAAGAAAAAACTGGATAATTAGCCTCACCAAGGGTTTTCATGTACTCGTCGAACTGCTCGCTGGAGACGAGCTTGTATTTCTTTCCCAAAAAGCCGGCCATTTCGACTGAACTATAATACGCGAGAGCACGAAGTGAACTTTGATCGACGAGGCGTCGGCAATGAGGTTTCGACGGGAACTGAAAGATGTTGCCGTGCGGCCGAACAATTTATAAGACTCTCTAATCGCCTCCATCGATCTTTTATGTCAATGACATTGAATCAGCGGGTCCCGAGTCAAGTTTTTCGGAACAAGTGTTTACCGGCCCCTCTACTCGCCGGCTCAAAACGTGCGGATAGGATAAGCCGATAAAAGAGAAAGAGATAGAATAGAGACAGACGACGTTAAAAGGAAAGTGAAGTTTGACCTGTTGCTTAGCTGTAGAGAAACGTCATTTTATAAATAGAATGATATGATGAGTGTACATGTGTAGGCCAAATTATCGGGCTCGAGGAAGGTTAGCGCTGAAGCTAAGTACGCTCGTTGCTCATCCGTTTCCTGCCAAAGTGAATTATGACATTTTTTAAGTTTATTCTCTTTTTTATTACGCGGCTCTTTTTTCGCGATTCTTAAGATATTTATGTAAGTAAAGTTAATGACTTTTCGTATAATGTATTTTTAATGTTTTCGGTCCTAGTAACATTTTTCAAAATTCTTGCATTATCCTTCCAAATTCCAGTTGAATATTGAAGTTTAGTTTAGAAGTTAAAATTTAATACACAAAAAATAAAACTTCAATTACAAAAAATGTTACATAATAATTGTATAAGTTCATGAAATTTTTTTACATCCATTTGAAATTGCTTATATAAGGTTTGAAAGAAATTGCACAAAGATTTCATCTTCCCAAATTCAAAGTGAATCGATATCGCAAAATAATGAAATTTCGCAAAGATCGATAAAGTTGATAACGATCTTCTCCCTCAACCCGTTTCTTCGAAAACGAGATTATCAAATCAGTAGTGACTTAGCCACTTGCATAATGATAATCGTATAATCTAAGTACTCGAGAAGTGGAACTAATTTTATTTTATTATCTTCTAATTATAACTTCCAGCAACCTCAAAATAACTACTGCAAACGACACTCGTTACAAGGAGCGAAACTCCCAAGTCTAAAGCGGCTTTCAATGCAATTCCGCGCGCTTCTGCACAACCCGCCGAGCACAACAGAAGAAAATATTTAATTCGCGGTCCATTAAGATTCCAATGAGTCAAACGTAGTGACAATTTAGCGCGCGACCCGCATACACGCGGCCGCTGCTTACCGAGAAGTACTATGTACTCTCGAATTACGTTCGAACACGCCTCTCTCGTTATTCCTCGTCGTTCGAGAGAAGAAATTACCTTCCGAGACGTCAAATTGGAAGATCGGCGGATAAAGTCACGCATTCGCGTGCCAATGCTGGTATTGGAACGTAAGTTTATACGATGTATAGGAATTGCGACAACCCGACGTTGTGAAATTATCAGAAGTACGTTATTCATGGATTGTATTACACGTGTAGCTGTACGTACTTGAAGCAATTTCATGCGATTCGTTGAAAACCGCGACGGAAATTCCTTTTGCAGAAAAAGCAGAATTTTTTATAAGGCATTAAACCTACTTTTCGAGCAGAATTAAAGTTGTAGCATTTTTCGCAGTGTTATTGAATTATTTGCAAAAATATTCAGCAGTAAATTATAATTAATTAAAAAATTAAACTTTGCGCAAAAATCTGCAAAATTATTTATATAGAAAATGTTAAAAAAACGCGATAAGACCATTGAACTGGTCCAGGTTATAAAAGCGGACATGGGTACATACAATGGGCTTGGCATGTACAATCGTGATTACAATTTATTAATCTCGCTAGAGATGAATTCAGGGATTAAATTGGCTGACAATTGGTCTGTCTGAAGCAGCAGTGGTGTTGGCGTCGGCGTCGCATCCACGTCAGGTCATTGTACTGCTCGAGCGCTCTTTCTAATAAATTAAAATTGATTCGATTACTCCTAATTATAATAAATAACGGATTCTTTTATTTAAGGCTTGAATTTTAATAACGAATTATATCACTTATGCATCGGCCAGCTTTGAATAGCTTCCGCGCGTTACATCACTCAAGCCTTTTTTTTCACCTTAATTAGGCAGTCTTGGCATTTTTTTCTTTCTTCAAATATACTATAACGTTTTCGTATAATGCCTATAATTACGGCGGTATATTTGCTTCTTTAAACGATTAGCGAAGGAAAGTACGTATAATGTTATGAATCCCGAGATGAGCTGCGAAACCGGTTTCTGAACCCAACATACCTGTATTCAGCGTGTAAAGTGAGATTGGAAAAAGTGCTTCTATAATTAGAACGAAACATACGTTCTAAATTGAAAAGCGTTATATTTGAAGCGTCATTGAAGTTCGATAAAGCAATCTTCCAAATGCTAAATTTTATATGTACAACTTAACGTTACACTATATAAATTTTCATTGCGCGTTTCTACTCAAAAACTTAGTTTTTTTTTAGATTTAATTTATTTTTCAAGTCTTTAATGCAAATAAAAAAAAACTTAGTTTTTAATGTGTAGTTGCGGGACTATTTGCTGAACCTATGATAATACCTGCTTATGTGCTAACAACTGTATGCAAAGAACCGTGACTATCACGAAATATTTAAAATTATGATTTGTCAAAACATTTTTCACTGAAAATGTTACACCTTTAATATAAGAGCTATTCGAAAATAATAAAGAAAATATTTTCGTTCAAAAATTGTTCACATTCATATTCTTGTAAAAACAATGCTCATAAATTGTATTAATGTTCAGTTTATGCTTTCTTTCCAAGTTACGTATTAAAACATTTGAAATAATTTTGAATTTAGTTCTCCTTAGTCGCCCAGTTGACATTCCTGACCTTTGCTTTGTGCTTTCTTTTGAAACCACGTGTATTTTATGCATACCCACACAAGATGGAGCTCTGGAACTAAGGGTCTGTTTTTGAACATTGCGATCGATAGAAATGATGCAGCTCAATGGGTGATTCTCGGAACAATATTGCAAGTAGTTTTTAAAAACTAACATATCGCTAATGTGAATATAGTATTAAAAAATTAAACACGACGCGGATGTACAATTGCACTTTGAACTTATTTGAATATTCTACTTTGCAAATACGGTTTTGTTCCACATAGCAAATTAATCGACTAAAATATATTATCAAATGATAAATTTTTCCTTTACGGAATGCTGTCTTCCGCTAAAATAGTAAAAACTATATATATCATCTACGTATAGGATTACGCAACTTCCCAAGAAAGCAAAAAAAGAGTGCTATTGTGTAGAAAACCTTTTGAACTGAAGTTTTTCGGTCTCCCGCAAAAAAGCGGGGCAAAAAAGTAATTCGAGCCCGAGGCGCAACCCTCCCAAAAAAAAAAAAAAAAAAAACAGAACAATATACATTGAAAATCGTACCGAGTGCCTTCATGAGCTCGTCGAAGTTCTCGCTGGTGGCGAGTTTGTATCTCTTGCCGATGAATTCAGGCATGGCGATGAGAGTCAGGCGAGAGATCAATATAGAACGGAGGCGCGAAGAAACTGCAGACGTGTTTTCACGGGCGACCGCTGGCGAACGACTGAACTTGAAACTGAAAATCCTAAACCGGCTCCGCCGCCACTACCGGCGTGCGCGCGGCGGGCGGCAGCTGCCCGCCGCCGTCGCTTAACGAGCTCGCCTCTACCTTGTGTGCGAGACACCCACACGCACAGCGCGTCCCTTCCTCCGTCGGCATCCCTCGCTCCTGGGTTCAATTTCGCACTACTGTACTGATTCCGCGGCCGGCTCTCCCCCCTACTTAGCCTCCCTCTTCTTCTCCCTTCTCCTGGAACTGCGCGTTTCTCCGTGATGTTCGCATCGCACCATCGCTGTGCGACATCCCCCTACCACCGGCGAGGCTACATAGCAAGCTGCCGGCGTGTACTTAATTCATTTATTTTTATTAAACTCGATGCATCCTTTAATTCCTAAACTCGATCCCGCCTAGTGCTCGCTTGCGGAGTTCTTCGAATGCCTCGGCTGCTCTCGAACCTCGATTACGACGTTAAGAGGACCGAGTACTCGAAGCAGCTTATGTTCTCGAACATAGTTATCACAGCTGGCTTATCGGCTAAAATCAACACGAATTCTTAGCTTTTCCGCGAGTATTTCTCATTTCGATTCCTTATCTTGATGTATATTGTAAAATGCATTTACACACCCACTTTTCTTTGGGCAAAGGTGTAGGTGTATGTACGTGTACGAGGGAGCCGGCGTCGGACGACGCTGCAGCTTCAGCTGCGATTGGTCTCGGCTCTCCCGCGCCGGTATGGATCGGCCAATGGGTTTCTCGCCTCGTTTCCTATTCAAACGAGTAATTCAGCGTCAGGCTTTAAATAACAAATAATGGCTGGACGGGAAGTACGATTGAACTTCAAACGAGGACGATTATGCGCGCTTTTTCGTCCAGCAAGTCGTACGATTGCTACACATTGTGCAGAAATCTAAATTGGCCCTCAATTAAATTATAAAAGAAAGCCATGAGTATACGTGCATGTGCTCACGTTACAATTAACCGGGAGGTCGAAGAAGAGAGTCCGCTGTCGTTCTTTCTCAAGCGGTCGCTAATAGACGGCTTGCATTCCTCCTCTGCAGACCGTACGGCTGAATAATGCTTAGTTTTCCGTGTAATGTATTCGAAGCTCCGCCGATTAAGGTTTAAAAAGGAAGGCGGACTCGAGATTTCATTTCTTTTCAGTTGCCGCCGTCAATTTACAGTTTCTGTATCAATTAAGGGTCTCTGCTTTATTCGCATGTATAGTGATCGAAATTCTTGTGGGATGTTTTTTTTAAATCCAAACTTTATTTGTTAATTTCAATTTAGTTCGATATTTAACAGTATTTATTAAAACAACAAGTTTTAAGACTATTATGTAATTATGTAATTTATTTATAAAAGCAAAAAATCTTAGTTTTCAATGCATAAAGCACACCCGGTTGCAAAGATCTTATAAATTCCAATAGAAAGGGTGCAGAAACCGCATAACCTATGCGGTTTTTGCACCCGGATCTATGAGATTTGATTAGTTTTTATAAGATCGTTTCAATAGGGCAGATACATTTGGTTAGTTGACTCATTATACATGCAAAAATCGTTTGCATTGCTTAAACACTCATTGTTTTAGAATACGACACTTGGTTCTTGTTTCAAAATATTTAGGGTTCCATCTTATCTTTAGCCAGATTGCCTATAGTAACAATTTCTTGAAATAGCAGTGTTAATTTCCCGCGGTTTTTTCACTTTGTCAAAAATGCTATTATTAAGCAATTTCACAGAATCAATTTTCCAGTTCGTAAATCGTAAAACTGTATATATCTGTACAGAAGCAAGCAGCGTTTATGTAAGAATTATTATATATTATTTGCTAAAAATAACTTCTGGAAAAATCTCAAGAATAAATCAATTATTTATTTTTAAAAACCTAATTTTTTTCATAACTACATATTTTCTGAAAACTTTAATATTTTATAACATCTCATACCCCAAGTTCTCGATAATTGCATTTAATTAACATAATAAAGTTAACATTTTTTATTTTTCTGATTATGTTTAGTAATCAAAATATTGAATAATTAAGTTATTAGCTTGCGACAGATTTTGCTGGGTATTACATGTCTATTTTAATTTATTTCAAATAAATACATTCAATTTTCATTCGGTTATTTCTACGTACTTGCAATATAACATTATCCTCGAGTTCATTGATACTTACTTCTCTTCATTGTATATATTTGTATAATTTTTTACAGAAGGCGCATACGTTTTAATTTTGACGTTAATTAGCAATGTACGTTATGTACAGGATTGAAAGCGTTCAAAGTCCAAAGGCGACAATTCGGCAACGCCGCAACAGAATTCCGCGCCGCAAGCATTTCGCCGGCCGCAACAACGTAGCAGCTCCGCAACCGCAGCGCATTGCTCTCTCTCTCTCTCTCTCTCTCTCTCTCTCTCTCTTCCGCAACTAAGCAAGCGGCGATTGCCCATGATCATGCGTTTCTCCGCAAGAGCAGTGCCGTACCGTTCGCGAAATCCGCAGTGGTAACTTAACCTCTTTCCGTACGGCAACATGTTCAATACGGAAAGGTTTATCGACGAAATTAAGAAGAGGCCGGCAATTTACGATGTACATTCGGAAGAATACAGCGATAGGATGGCAAAAATGACCGCTTGGGAGGAGGTCTGCGAAATCATGGTACCCAAGTGGAATTCGTTATCTGTCGAAGAACAAAATATCGAAGGTGAGTTGGTGAAGGATTGAGTGATAAGCGCGAATCGGCAAAGCGCATGCGCAAAGGAATAACACGCATGCTTTTTAGCGTGGGCTTTAAATTTTTAAAGACGTTTTGTTAAATAAATTCATTATTACATAAACTACTTTTTAAAATTATTGATAAATTTTATTTATTGAAAGTAAACTCATCTGCAAATAATTCTAATTTATTAAAGACCGTATTTTGAAATAAAGTTATTTATTTTTTTCAGAGAAAATTTTGAGAGGCAAATGGAGGAATATCAGAGACTATTTTATGAAAGAACTAAAGTCGCAAAAATTGAAAAATGGAAATTCAGTCGGAAGAAAAAGAAAAAAATATATGTACTTTAATAAACTGCTTTTTCTTTTGCCAAATGCAGATAAGAAGAATATGTAAGTATTTCCTTAATTTTCTTATTTGCTTAAGTATTTAAAAATAAAAACACTGACTATTGGGCCGATTTTTTCATTCAGCTTTGTTTTTCGAAATGTCATCACAACTACTGTTTATAAACAGTAGTTTGACCGTCTGGGAGTAGTTCTTAAACGAGATTAGATAGTTTTATAATTGATGTCTTAAATAGTTTATTTGAAGATTAACCCCTCTGCGCATGAGTTAGATAGGAAATTTGTGTAAGTATTTATGACGAGATATCTCGTCGTTCTGCGCAACAGGGTTAAAGAATCTTAGCATTCAAAAACTATTTTTTTTTAAAGGATCGAATTAACGTAAATTTTCATGCATTCATCAGCATTGCAACTTAACGTTATCAAATTTTATAAATTGTTGTTAGAAATCGAAATGTAAACAACTTTATATTTACTTCATTTAAGAATATACATAAAAACATGTATATACAATTGATATATTTAATGATGCAATTTGTATTTTATAGAGATAAATTTTATATGTATGTAAGCCCTGTACATTATAAAATACGAATTTACAACCTAAATTACAGTTTAATTAATATTTCAATTTTATACAAATTTAGATTTTAATTTATTTTTTAGCGTTTTCTTAAAAAATACAACACTTAAAATTTTGATTTTACCTAAAATATGTAAAACAAGTTGTTTTAAATACAATAACATATCTATAAAAAGCTTTTGTTAATAATCTTCTACCTAATATTAATTTGTTGTTTCTCCGGTCCTCGAAATCGTGACTCAGCACTTTTAGTATTCTATTATATTCTTCATTGTATATATATAATCAAGTTTTATCATCTCGAGCGAGTGTGAGCGTGCGAGAATTTTGGTTAGTGATTTATTAATGATTTGTAAATAAAAGATTATTTAAATGTCAAGGATAAGACTATGTTCCTAAGTTTTTATCAATCTATTTAGTACATGATAAGTTCCAACCAAAAAATTATTCGATAATAATTACTTCTCAATTAATATTCTTACTTTTTAAACAGCATAATTTAATTTAATTTTGATTAAATAAAAAAAAATAAACAATAATTAAAAAGAAAAATAATTTTATGAAATGAAAGATATATTGTATTCCTGTCGGGGTAATTATTTTACCGATGCGCAGGGCCGGACATTATCTTAAAACTAACTTAAAAATAAATATTGCAATATGATATAGAAAAATAACTTGTATATTTTCTTTTATAATAAACTTCTATAATATTCTTTTCAGCTTTAAAATTCGAATTTTAATTATTTTTATATTTTTATGAATGTTTCTTCTTTAGTAGGAGTCGTCAATTAAACTCATCAATTAGAAACAGGAGCACGAAAAAAGACAAAATTTTCGATGAAGAACTTATGATTGAAAATTCCGATATGTCTTTATCTGAAGAAATTCAAGAAAGTATTCCTGATGATTTCAAAGAGTCAGTCGACATTGAAGACAACGAAGGCGATAATCTTACTTACAAATATGTAAGAATGGTACCATTTCCAAAGTTGATGTGCGAGACGACAATGGACGATGATTATCCAGACATAAGGACTGAGAATAACGATTATGACCAGATGTTTCTACTATCATTGTTACCGATTATGCGACGAATACCTGAAGATAAAAAGCTTGATGTCAGAATACAAATGCAACAGGCGCTTGCATCCGCCATCGCAGCTTCCTCAGATTCTACAACTACTGTTTAGGGAAACGCGATAAAGTGTATGATTTATATGAACATTGTTTTTCGATATTAATTTAAAATTTTTTCAAGTATCTCCTTTGTAAATAAAGAGGGAAGGGAATTACAAAGACATTGAAAAGTTTGTTAAAATTAGATTTAAAACTTTCGAAAACTGCATGTCGATACAACTATAATATGTCATTCCCTTAAAAAGTGAGATACTTGATTTTTCTTGTTATAAGACTTTGTAAAAGTTTATAAAACACTCTATTTTGTAAGAATTGCGAGTCAGCGTTGTTTTTCATGAAATGTAGCATTAATCGAATTATTCTTTTCTTTTTATATCATTTTAAAGTTATTTTTCTACATTTTTCAATAAGAAAAGGTATGCTTTCTTTCTAGAAATGTTATCAAAATACATTAATGTGAACAGTACATTTTTTGTAAAAAAAAAAAAACAATTATTTACATTATACAACAGTGATATTGTACAGTGATAATAATATTAAGAAAGAGATTACCGTTCGTAGATACATGTAACCAAATCCCGCTAGATGTCAGCACGTACACAATATTCATGCGACTACTGAACATAATATAGTGAATATCATAAAACAAGTTAATGTCAAAAAGTGATAAGCAAGAATTTTGCAATAAACATTATATTATATGAATATGAACATGAATTTCATTTTATACCCGGATATATTTTTTAAAATTCAGTACTTTATTTTCTCATTAACGCTAAATCAACTCACCGAACCTCGACAAAAGGTACTCTTACAGATAAATGCTGAAATCTTACGTTTTTACAAATAAAATTGGACGCTAATTTTTAGCTTAACATTCACCTCTGATATACTCAATTGCAAAATCAGCTTCTATTAAAACAATAAGTGAAACATTAAGATCAATATATGAAAAATATATAATAGTAATCTTTTACCCAACAGAACTACAATAATAAATAAAGTAGCTATTGCAAAAGATATAGTTGAACAATAATAGTAAAACTATTGTTAAACTATATAATTCTTTCTCACTTTCTATAGTTTTACCACAGTATATATAGAGTATATAGTAGTTTAATACAAGCGCGAAAATATAGTTCAATTATAGTTGATTATATCGTACTAATAGTAAATACCATATAATAACTATCACTGAAAAATCGATCCTTTTCATGCAAGAAGAATTATTCTCGATATTTGAATAAGAGGAATATCTATTTATAAGATAAAGATTCTGTTCGTTATATAAATAAAATTTCTATTTACTTGAAATCCCGTTATTTTGTCAAAAAAGGAAATTTATTTATAACAAACAGAATCCATTTCTTATATAAATAGGAATTCCTCTCACTCTTGCATGAAAAGAATCGTTGTTTCAGTGTAGCAATATTTTCGTAAGGAACAAGTAAACATTTTCATGATTCAATATTCTATTAAATGCTTGTTCTAAAACTTAATAATATTATTAGGAATAAAAGTTAATACGAAAAACTGGTCTTAAGATACATGATATATATTAACGCACTATTTAATCTAATTCTATATAGCTTTGGTATCACGATAAACTGCCAGATTTTAACGCTGTTTTTACTAAAATCGCTTAGAAGATTTATAGATATTAAAATATAAAAAATACAAAAAGAGCTCACAGAGTTCGAAGAATGCGCTTGATTAAAATTCTTGTTGAAAATAAATACTTGTTATTGCCGCATATTATATAGCATTTTTTCATCGTTTCTAAACATCATCATTCCAAATATCATAATCCAAACAGCCCGGTTGCAAAGATCCTATAAATTCCAATAGAAAGGGTGCAGAAACCGCATAACCTATGCGGTTTTTGCA